>JAJLRB010001703.1:0-85896 GCA_020976825.1 Odocoileus hemionus
GGTGAGTCGGGAGACCCAGGGTCCCTTTCCAGTAGCCACAGGGATACTGGGATTCCTGTCAATGTTCAAGAGGAGTCAGGCTCCGTCAAATTTTGAAGCAGTGAGCTCTGCGTGCCTCTCGGGGTGTCAGAGGCATGTGAGGCATTCCGTCGAAAGGAGTCGGGGACCTAGGGCTTTCTCTAGGACTCCACAGGTGGTGCAGACATCCCTTCACCTTGTGAGATGAAAGACTAGACTGTATTCAAGCCACTGCAAGGAAACCCGGCCTCCTTTCGAGTCAGGGCTTCTCGGTGTATATGCCCATTGAGGCAGCAATCTCAGGGTCCCTCCCTCATACCTATTGCTGAGAGAAGCCTCCTCTTGAGGGGCTTGTGGAAAGGTGGCCTACGTCTTGAGTCTAAGCCAGGGAATCAGCTCTCATCTCGAGGCAATTTGGGGTACACGGAGCAGTCCTCGAGTTGCTCTGCTGAACTTGGTACTCCTCTAGACTTGGCCCGTTGTTCTCGGGGAACCTCTGGAGTTGCCTAAAGGGAGTCAAGCCTCAGGTCGTGTTTGATGGGGAACGGGGGATGGCTCTGGAGTCAATGCAGGGGAAGCGGGCCTCATCTCGAGTGATTTGGGGCCCATGGAGCTCCTTCGCGATGCTGGTGTGACCTCAGGGTCCCTCTCTACTTGTGACAGTTTTTTGCGGACTGTCTCGACATCCATCAAGCAAGTCGAGGCTCCTGACATGTTTCAGGGGGCTCACGGAATTGCTCTGCATGCAGTGCAGGGGAATCGGGCCTCATCTCGCTTGGAGGGGGAAGTCTCATGGTTTTTCTCGAGTTGCGGCGGGGACCTGGGGTACATTCTCGACTTACGGCGGGGATGGCCCTTCAACCCTCGTGTTTGTTCAACGAAGTCAGGACTCCTGTCGAGTTACGAGGGACACCTCAGGAGTCTCTTCGAGGCTTGGCAGGGCAAAAGGGACGCTTCTCGAGGTGAGTCGGGAGACCCAGGGTCCCTTTCCAGTAGCCACAGGGATACTGGGATTCCTGTCAATGTTCAAGAGGAGTCAGGCTCCGTCAAATTTTGAAGCAGTGAGCTCTGCGTGCCTCTCGAGGTGTCAGAGGCATGTGAGGCATTCCGTCGAAAGGAGTCGGGGACCTAGGGCTTTCTCTAGGGACTCCACAGGTGGTGCAGACATCCCTTCACCTTGTGAGATGAAAGACTAGACTGTATTCAAGCCACTGCAAGGAAACCCGGCCTCCTTTCGAGTCAGGGCTTCTCGGTGTATATGCCCATTGAGGCAGCAATCTCAGGGTCCCTCCCTCATACCTATTGCTGAGAGAAGCCTCCTCTTGAGGGGCTTGTGGAAAGGTGGCCTACGTCTTGAGTCTAAGCCAGGGAATCAGCTCTCATCTCGAGGCAATTTGGGGTACACGGAGCAGTCCTCGAGTTGCTCTGCTGAACTTGGTACTCCTCTAGACTTGGCCCGTTGTTCTCGGGGAACCTCTGGAGTTGCCTAAAGGGAGTCAAGCCTCAGGTCGTGTTTGATGGGGAACGGGGGATGGCTCTGGAGTCAATGCAGGGGAAGCGGGCCTCATCTCGAGTTGATTTGGGGCCCATGGAGCTCCTTCGCGATGCTGGTGTGACCTCAGGGTCCCTCTCTACTTGTGACAGTGTTTTTGCGGACTGTCTCGACATCCATCAAGCAAGTCGAGGCTCCTGACATGTTTCAGGGGGCTCACGGAATTGCTCTGCATGCAGTGCAGGGGAATCGGGCCTCATCTCGCTTGGAGGGGGAAGTCTCATGGTTTTTCTCGAGTTGCGGCGGGGACCTGGGGTACATTCTCGACTTACGGCGGGGATGGCCCTTCAACCCTCGTGTTTGTTCAACGAAGTCAGGACTCCTGTCGAGTTACGAGGGACACCTCAGGAGTCTCTTCGAGGCTTGGCAGGGCAAAAGGGACGCTTCTCGAGGTGAGTCGGGAGACCCAGGGTCCCTTTCCAGTAGCCACAGGGATACTGGGATTCCTGTCAATGTTCAAGAGGAGTCAGGCTCCGTCAAATTTTGAAGCAGTGAGCTCTGCGTGCCTCTCGAGGTGTCAGAGGCATGTGAGGCATTCCGTCGAAAGGAGTCGGGGACCTAGGGCTTTCTCTAGGGACTCCACAGGTGGTGCAGACATCCCTTCACTTGTGAGATGAAAGACTAGACTGTATTCAAGCCACTGCAAGGAAACCCGGCCTCCTTTCGAGTCAGGGCTTCTCGGTGTATATGCCCATTGAGGCAGCAATCTCAGGGTCCCTCCCTCATACCTATTGCTGAGAGAAGCCTCCTCTTGAGGGGCTTGTGGAAAGGTGGCCTACGTCTTGAGTCTAAGCCAGGGAATCAGCTCTCATCTCGAGGCAATTTGGGGTACACGGAGCAGTCCTCGAGTTGCTCTGCTGAACTTGGTACTCCTCTAGACTTGGCCCGTTGTTCTCGGGGAACCTCTGGAGTTGCCTAAAGGGAGTCAAGCCTCAGGTCGTGTTTGATGGGGAACGGGGGATGGCTCTGGAGTCAATGCAGGGGAAGCGGGCCTCATCTCGAGTTGATTTGGGGCCCATGGAGCTCCTTCGCGATGCTGGTGTGACCTCAGGGTCCCTCTCTACTTGTGACAGTGTTTTTGCGGACTGTCTCGACATCCATCAAGCAAGTCGAGGCTCCTGACATGTTTCAGGGGGCTCACGGAATTGCTCTGCATGCAGTGCAGGGGAATCGGGCCTCATCTCGCTTGGAGGGGGAAGTCTCATGGTTTTTCTCGAGTTGCGGCGGGGACCTGGGGTACATTCTCGACTTACGGCGGGGATGGCCCTTCAACCCTCGTGTTTGTTCAACGAAGTCAGGACTCCTGTCGAGTTACGAGGGACACCTCAGGAGTCTCTTCGAGGCTTGGCAGGGCAAAAGGGACGCTTCTCGAGGTGAGTCGGGAGACCCAGGGTCCCTTTCCAGTAGCCACAGGGATACTGGGATTCCTGTCAATGTTCAAGAGGAGTCAGGCTCCGTCAAATTTTGAAGCAGTGAGCTCTGCGTGCCTCTCGAGGTGTCAGAGGCATGTGAGGCATTCCGTCGAAAGGAGTCGGGGACCTAGGGCTTTCTCTAGGGACTCCACAGGTGGTGCAGACATCCCTTCACCTTGTGAGATGAAAGACTAGACTGACTGTATTCAAGCCACTGCAAGGAAACCCGGCCTCCTTTCGAGTCAGGGCTTCTCGGTGTATATGCCCATTGAGGCAGCAATCTCAGGGTCCCTCCCTCATACCTATTGCTGAGAGAAGCCTCCTCTTGAGGGGCTTGTGGAAAGGTGGCCTACGTCTTGAGTCTAAGCCAGGGAATCAGCTCTCATCTCGAGGCAATTTGGGGTACACGGAGCAGTCCTCGAGTTGCTCTGCTGAACTTGGTACTCCTCTAGACTTGGCCCGTTGTTCTCGGGGAACCTCTGGAGTTGCCTAAAGGGAGTCAAGCCTCAGGTCGTGTTTGATGGGGAACGGGGGATGGCTCTGGAGTCAATGCAGGGGAAGCGGGCCTCATCTCGAGTTGATTTGGGGCCCATGGAGCTCCTTCGCGATGCTGGTGTGACCTCAGGGTCCCTCTCTACTTGTGACAGTGTTTTTGCGGACTGTCTCGACATCCATCAAGCAAGTCGAGGCTCCTGACATGTTTCAGGGGGCTCACGGAATTGCTCTGCATGCAGTGCAGGGGAATCGGGCCTCATCTCGCTTGGAGGGGGAAGTCTCATGGTTTTTCTCGAGTTGCGGCGGGGACCTGGGGTACATTCTCGACTTACGGCGGGGATGGCCCTTCAACCCTCGTGTTTGTTCAACGAAGTCAGGACTCCTGTCGAGTTACGAGGGACACCTCAGGAGTCTCTTCGAGGCTTGGCAGGGCAAAAGGAACGCTTCTCGAGGTGAGTCGGGAGACCCAGGGTCCCTTTCCAGTAGCCACAGGGATACTGGGATTCCTGTCAATGTTCAAGAGGAGTCAGGCTCCGTCAAATTTTGAAGCAGTGAGCTCTGCGTGCCTCTCGAGGTGTCAGAGGCATGTGAGGCATTCCGTCGAAAGGAGTCGGGGACCTAGGGCTTTCTCTAGGGACTCCACAGGTGGTGCAGACATCCCTTCACCTTGTGAGATGAAAGACTAGACTGTATTCAAGCCACTGCAAGGAAACCGCCTCCTTTCGAGTCAGGGCTTCTCGGTGTATATGCCCATTGAGGCAGCAATCTCAGGGTCCCTCCCTCATACCTATTGCTGAGAGAAGCCTCCTCTTGAGGGGCTTGTGGAAAGGTGGCCTACGTCTTGAGTCTAAGCCAGGGAATCAGCTCTCATCTCGAGGCAATTTGGGGTACACGGGAGCAGTCCTCGAGTTGCTCTGCTGAACTTGGTACTCCTCTAGACTTGGCCCGTTGTTCTCGGGGAACCTCTGGAGTTGCCTAAAGGGAGTCAAGCCTCAGGTCGTGTTTGATGGGGAACGGGGGATGGCTCTGGAGTCAATGCAGGGGAAGCGGGCCTCATCTCGAGTTGATTTGGGGCCCATGGAGCTCCTTCGCGATGCTGGGTGTGACCTCAGGGTCCCTCTCTACTTGTGACAGTGTTTTTGCGGACTGTCTCGACATCCATCAAGCAAGTCGAGGCTCCTGACATGTTTCAGGGGGCTCACGGAATTGCTCTGCATGCAGTGCAGGGGAATCGGGCCTCATCTCGCTTGGAGGGGGAAGTCTCATGGTTTTTCTCGAGTTGCGGCGGGGACCTGGGGTACATTCTCGACTTACGGCGGGGATGGCCCTTCAACCCTCGTGTTGGTTCAACGAAGTCAGGACTCCTGTCGAGTTACGAGGGACACCTCAGGAGTCTCTTCGAGGCTTGGCAGGGCAAAAGGGACGCTTCTCGAGGTGAGTCGGGAGACCCAGGGTCCCTTTCCAGTAGCCACAGGGATACTGGGATTCCTGTCAATGTTCAAGAGGAGTCAGGCTCCGTCAAATTTTGAAGCAGTGAGCTCTGCGTGCCTCTCGAGGTGTCAGAGGCATGTGAGGCATTCCGTCGAAAGGAGTCGGGGACCTAGGGCTTTCTCTAGGGACTCCACAGGTGGTGCAGACATCCCTTCACCTTGTGAGATGAAAGACTAGACTGTATTCAAGCCACTGCAAGGAAACCCGGCCTCCTTTCGAGTCAGGGCTTCTCGGTGTATATGCCCATTGAGGCAGCAATCTCAGGGTCCCTCCCTCATACCTATTGCTGAGAGAAGCCTCCTCTTGAGGGGCTTGTGGAAAGGTGGCCTACGTCTTGAGTCTAAGCCAGGGAATCAGCTCTCATCTCGAGGCAATTTGGGGTACACGGAGCAGTCCTCGAGTTGCTCTGCTGAACTTGGTACTCCTCTAGACTTGGCCCGTTTTCTCGGGGAACCTCTGGAGTTGCCTAAAGGGAGTCAAGCCTCAGGTCGTGTTTGATGGGGAACGGGGGATGGCTCTGGGAGTCAATGCAGGGGAAGCGGGCCTCATCTCGAGTTGATTTGGGGCCCATGGAGCTCCTTCGCGATGCTGGTGTGACCTCAGGGTCCCTCTCTACTTGTGACAGTGTTTTTGCGGACTGTCTCGACATCCATCAAGCAAGTCGAGGCTCCTGACATGTTTCAGGGGGCTCACGGAATTGCTCTGCATGCAGTGCAGGGGAATCGGGCCTCATCTCGCTGGAGGGGGAAGTCTCATGGTTTTTCTCGAGTTGCGGCGGGGACCTGGGGTACATTCTCGACTTACGGCGGGGATGGCCCTTCAACCCTCGTGTTTGTTTCAACGAAGTCAGGACTCCTGTCGAGTTACGAGGGACACCTCAGGAGTCTCTTCGAGGCTTGGCAGGGCAAAAGGGACGCTTCTCGAGGTGAGTCGGGAGACCCAGGGTCCCTTTCCAGTAGCCACAGGGATACTGGGATTCCTGTCAATGTTCAAGAGGAGTCAGGCTCCGTCAAATTTTGAAGCAGTGAGCTCTGCGTGCCTCTCGAGGTGTCAGAGGCATGTGAGGCATTCCGTCGAAAGGAGTCGGGGACCTAGGGCTTTCTCTAGGGACTCCACAGGTGGTGCAGACATCCCTTCACTTTGTGAGATGAAAGACTAGACTGTATTCAAGCCACTGCAAGGAAACCGGCCTCCTTTCGAGTCAGGGCTTCTCGGTGTATATGCCCATTGAGAGGCAGCAATCTCAGGGTCCCTCCCTCATACCTATTGCTGAGAGAAGCCTCCTCTTGAGGGGCTTGTGGAAAGGTGGCCTACGTCTTGAGTCTAAGCCAGGGAATCAGCTCTCATCTCGAGGCAATTTGGGGTACACGGAGCAGTCCTCGAGTTGCTCTGCTGAACTTGGTACTCCTCTAGACTTGGCCCGTTGTTCTCGGGGAACCTCTGGAGTTGCCTAAAGGGAGTCAAGCCTCAGGTCGTGTTTGATGGGGAACGGGGGATGGCTCTGGAGTCAATGCAGGGGAAGCGGGCCTCATCTCGAGTTGATTTGGGGCCCATGGAGCTCCTTCGCGATGCTGGTGTGACCTCAGGGTCCCTCTCTACTTGTGATCACGGGTTTTTATAGCGGACTCTGGTCTTCTGTACTTCCAATCAAGCAAGTCGAGGCGCCTGACATGTTTCAGGGGGGGTCACTAATTTCGCTCTGCCATGCTTGTGCAGGGCGAATCGCAGGCCTAATAGCGTTCGGGGGGGAAGTCCTCCATGTAGTTTTCTCCTGTCGAGTTTGCGAGCGGGGAATCCTAGGGAGTTCATTCTCGACTTTCGGCTGGGGAAAGGATCGGCCTTCAACCCTTCGTGTTTGTTCAATCGATAGTCAGGACTCCTGTCGAGTGTTACGAGGGGAACCTGCCTCAGGAGTCTCGTTCTTCGAGGCTTGCGCAGGGCAAAAGGGACGCTTCTCGAGGTGAGTCGGGAGAACCAGGTTCCCTTTCCACGGGTAGCCACAGGGATACTGGCGGATTCTGTCAATGTTCAAGAGGAGGTCCAGGCTCCGAGGGTCAGAATTTTGAAGCATCATGTGAGCTCTGCGTGCCTCTCGAGGTGTCAGAGGCATGTGAGGCATTCGTTTCGTCGAAAGAGTCGGGGACCTAGGGCTTTTCTCTAGGGACTCCACAGGGTGTGCAGACATCCCTTCACCTTGTGAGATGAAAGACTAGACATGTATTCAAGCCACTGCAAGGAAACCGGCCTCCTTTCGAGTCAGGGCTTCTCGGTTGTATATGCCCATTGAGGCAGCAATCCCCCCCCCCCCCCCCCCCCCCCTCACAGGGTCCTCCCCTCATAACTATGCTGAGAGAAGCCTCCTCTAGAGGGGCTTGTGGAAAAGGTGAGCCTACGTCCTTATGAGTCTAAGCAAGGGTAGTCAGCTCTACATCTCGAGGCAATTTTGGGTACACGGAGCAGTCCTCGAGTTGCTCTGCTGAAATTACTTGGGTACTCACTCTAGACATTGGCCCGTTAGTTCTCGGGATACCTCTGGTGAGTTGCCTAAAGGGAGTCAAGCCTCAGGTTCGGTGTTGTGATGGGGGGAACGGGGGGGTGCATGGCTGCTGGAGTCAATGCAGGGGAAGCGGGCCTCATCTCGAGTTGATTTGGGGCCCATGGAGCAAACTTCGCGATGCTGGTGTGACCTCAGGGTCCCACTCTACTTGTGACAGTGGGTTTGCGGTCTGTCTCGACATCCATCAAGCAAGTCGAGGACTCACTGACATGTTTCGCAGGGGGCTCACGGAATTGCTCTGCATGCAGTGCTAGGGGAATCGGGCCTCATCTTCGCTTGGAGGGGGAAGCTCTCATGGTTTTTTTCTCGAGTTGCTAGTGCGGGGACCTGGGGTACATTTCTCGGACTTACGGCGGGGATGGCCGAGTTCAACCCTCGTGTTTGTTCATACGAAAGTCAGGACTCCTGTTCGAGTTACGAGGGACACCTCAGGTGTCTCTTCGTAGGCCTATGGCCGGGCAAAAAGGGAACGCTTCTCGAGGTGAGTCGGGGACCCAGGGTCTCTTTCCAGTAGCCACAGGGATTACTGGGAGATTCCTGTCAATGTTCAAGAGGAGTTCAGGCTCCGTCAATAATTTTGAAAGCAGTGAGCTCCTGCGTGCACTCTCGAGGTGTCAGAGGCATGATGAGGCATTCCGTCGATAAGGAGTCGGGGACGGTACTGGGCTTTACTCTAGGGACTCCACAGGTGGTGCAGACATCCCTTCTCACTTCTGTGAGATGAAAGACTAGACTGTATTCAAGCCACTGCAAGGAAAGCCAGGCCAGTCCTTTCGAGTCAGGGCTCTCGGTGTATATGACCATTGAGGCAGCAATCTGCAGGGTCCCTCCCTCATAACTATTGCTGAGGAAGAAGAGCCTCCTCTTGAGGGCTTGTGGAAAGGTGGCCTACGTCTTGAGTCTAGCCAGGGAATCAGCTCTCATCTCGTAGGCAATTTAGGGGTACACGGAATGCAAGTTCGTACGGAGTTGCTCTGCTGAACTTGGTATCGTCTCTAGACTTGGCCCGTTGTTCTCGGGGAACCTCTGGCTCGGGAGTTGCCTAAAGGGCGAGTCAAGCCATCAGGTCGTGTTTGAATCGGGAAGAACGGGAGTGGGGGGATGGCCTGGAGTCAATGCAGGGGAAGCGGGCCTCATCGTCGAGTTGATTTGGGCCCCATGAGCTCCTTCGCGATGCTGGTGTGACCTCAGCCAGGTCACTCTCTTCTACTTGTGACAGTGTTTTTGCGACTGTCTTCGACATCCATCAAGCAAGTCGAGGCTCCTGTCATGTTTCAGGGGCGCTCTCGGAATGGCTCTGCAATTGCACGTGCAGGGGAATCGGGGCCTCATCTCGCTTGGAGGGGGAAAGTCTCATGGTTTTTCTCGAGTTGCGGCGGGACGCTGGGGTAATTCTCGACTTCTACAGTGCGGGGATGGCCCTTCAAACCATCGTGTTTGTTCAACGAAGTCAGGACTCCTGTCGAGTTACTGAGGGACACTCAGGAGCTCTCTTGTCGAGGCTTGGCAGGCAAAAGGGAACAGCTTCTCGAGGTGAGGTCGGGAGAGACCCAGGGTCCCTTTCCAGTAGCCATCAGGGATACTGGGGGATCTCTGTCAATGTTCAAGAGGAGTCAGGCTCCGTCAAAGTTTTGTGAAAGCCGCAGTGAGCTCTGCGTGCCTCCCGAGGTGTGTCAGAGGTCATGTGAGGCATTCCCGTCGAATATGGAGTCGGGGTTGGGCCTAGGGCTTTCTCTAGGGACTCCACAGGTGGTGCAGACATCCCTTACACCTTGCTGAGATGAAAGACTAGCGACTGTATTCAAGGCCACTGCAAGGAAAACGAGGCCTCCTTTCGAGTCAGGGCTTCTCGGTGTATATGCCCATTGAGGCCAGCAATCTCAGGGTCCCTCCCTCATACCTTTTGCTGAGAGAAGACTCTTCCTTCTTGAGGGGCTTGTGGCTGAAGGTGGCCTACGTCTTGAGTCTAAGCCAGCGGACGTCAGCTCTCACTCTCGAGGCAATTTGGGGTCACCGGAGCAGTCCCTCGAGTTGCTCTGACTGAACTTGGTACTCCTCTAGACTTTGCCCGTTGTTTCGGGAAACCTCTGGAGTTGCCCTAAGGGAGTCAGAAGCCTCAGGTCGTGTTTGATGGGGAAACGGGGGAGTGGTGATGCTCTGGAGTCAATGCAGGGAAGCGAGGGGCCTCATATCGAGTTTTTGGGGGGGGGGATTTGGGGCCCATGGAGCTTCCTTCGCAGATGCTGGTGTGTACCGTCAGGTGTCCCTCTCTACTGTGACAGAGTTTTTTGCGACTGTCTCGACATCCATCGAAGCAAGTCGAGGCTCTGACAGTTGTTTTCAGGGGGCTCACGGAATTGACTCTGCATGCAGTGCAGGGGAATCGGGTCCTTCATCTCTAGCTTGGAGGGGGGAAGTCTCATGGTTGTTCTACGAGTTGCGGCGGGGACCTGGGGGTACATTCTCGACTTACGGCGGGGATGGCCTTCAAGTCCCTCGTGTTTTGTTCAACGAAGTCAGGATTCCATGTCGAGTTCGAGGACACCTCAGGAGTCTCTTCGAGGCTTGGCAGGTTACAAAAGGGAGAACGCTCTCTCGAGGTGAGTCGGGAAGACCCAGGAGTCCATTTCCCAGTAGCGCAAGAGGGATACTGGGATTCCTGTCAATGTTCAAGAGGAGTCAGGCTCCGTCAGATTTTGAAGCAGAATGAGCTCATGCGTGCCTTCTCGAGGTGTCAGAGGCATGTGAGGCATTCCGTCGAAAGGAGTCGGGGAACTAGGGCTTACTCTAGGACTCTCACAGGTGGTGCTTACCAGACATCCCTTCACCTTGTGAGATGAAATGGACTAGACTGTATTCAAGCCACTGCAAGGGAAACCCGTGCCTCCTTTCGAGTCAGGGTCTTCTCGGTGTATATGCCCCTATTGAGGCAGCAATCTCAGGGTCCCTCCCTCATACCAATTGCTGAGAGAAGCCTCCTCTTGAGGGGCTTGTGGAAGGTGGCCTACGTCTTGAGTCTAAGCCAGGGAATCAGCTCTCATCTCGAGGCAATTTGGGGTACACGGAGCAGTCTACCTCGAGTTGCTCTGCTGAACTTGGTACTCCTCTAGACTTGGCCCGTTGTTCTCGGGAACCTCTGGAGTTCTTTAGCCTAAAGGGAGTCAAGCTCAGGTCGTGTTTGATGGGAACGGGGGATGGCTCTGGAGTCAATGCATGGGGAAGCGGGCCTCATCTCGAGTTGATTTGGGGCCCATGGAGCTCCCTTCGCGATGCCTGGTGTGACCTCCAGGGTCCCTCTCTACTTGTGACAGTGTTTTTTGCGACTGTCCTCGACATCCATCAAGCAAGTCGAGGCTCCTGACATGTTTCAGGGGGGGCTCACGGAATTGCTCTGCATGCAGTGCAGGGGAATCGGGGCCTCATCTCGCTTGGTTAGGGGGAAGTCTCATGGTTTTTTCTCGAGTTGCGGCGGGACCCTGGGGTACCTTATTCTTGACTTACGGCGGGGATGGCCCTTCAACCCTCGTGTTGGTTCAAACGAAGTCAGGACTCCTGTAGAGTTACGAGGGACACCTCAGGAGTCTCTTCGAGGCTTGGCAGGGCATAAGGAACGCTTCTCGAGGTGAGTCGGGAGACCCAGGGTCCCTTTCCAGTAGCCACAGGGATACTGGGATTCTGTCAATGTTCAAGAGGAGTCAGGCTCCGTCAAATTTTGAAAGCGAGTGAGCCTCTGCGTGCCTCTCGAAGTGTCAGAGGCATGTGAGGCATTCCGTCGAACAGGAGTCGGGGACCTAGGGCTTTCTCTAGGGACTCCAACAGGTGGTGCAGACATCCCCTTCACGCTTGTGGGGAGATTAAAGACTAGACTGTATTCAGCCACTGCAAGGAAAGCCGGCTCCTTTCGAGTCATGGGCCTTCTCGGTGTATATGCCCATTGAGTCAGCAATCTCAGGGTCCCTCCCTCATACCTATTGCTGAGAGAAGCCCCCTCTTGAGGGGCTTGTGGAAAGGTGGCCTACGTCTTGAGTCTAAGCCAGGGATGTCAGCTCTCATCTCGAGGCAATTTTTGGGTACACGGAGCAGTCCTCGAGTTGCTCTGCTGAACTTGGTACTCCTCTAGACTTGGCCCGTTGTTCTCGGGGAACATCTGGAGTTGCCGTAAAGGGAGTCAAAGGCCTCAGGTCGTGTTTGATGGGGAACGGGGGATTGGCTCTGTGAGTCAATGCAGGGGAAGCGGGCCTCATCTCGAGTTGATTTTGGGGCCCATGGAGCTCACTTCGCGATGCTGGTGTGACCTTCAGGGTCCCTCTCTACTTGTGACAGTGTTTTTATGCGGACTGTCTCGACATCCATCAAGCAATCGAGTGCCTCCTGACATGGGTTTCAGGGGCATCACGGAATTGCTCTGCATGCAGTGCAGGGAAAATCGGGCCTCATCTCGCTTGGAGGGGGAAGTCTCATGTTTTTCTCGAGTTGCGGCGGGGACCTGGGTAACATTCTCGACTTACGGCGGGGATGGCGACCCTTCAACCCTCGTGTTGTTCAGACGAAGTCAGGACTCCTGTCGAGTTACGAGGGACACCTCCGGAGTCTCTTCGAGGCTTGGCAGGGCAAAAGGAACGCTTCTCGAGGTGAGTCGGGAGACCCAGGCGCCCTTTCCAGTAGCCACAGGGATACTGGGATTCCTGTCAATGTTTTCAAGAGGAGTCAGGCTCCGTCAAATTTTGAAGCAGTGAGCTCTGCGTGCCTCTCGAGGTGTCATGAGGCATGTGAGGCATTCCGTTCGAAAGGAGTCGGGGACCTAGGGCTTTCTCTAGGGACTTCCACAGGTGGTGCAGACATCCCTTCAGCCCTTGTTGTCAGATGATGCAAGACTAGACTGTATTCAAGCCACTGCAAGGAAAAAGCCCGGCCAATCCTTTCGAGTCAGGGCTTCTCGGTGTATATGCCCATTGAGGCAGCAATCTCAGGGTCCCTCCCTCATACCTATTGCTTGAGAGAAGCCTCCTCTTGAGGGGCTTGTGGGAAAGTTGGCCTACGGCTCTTGAGTCCTAAGCCAGGGAATCAGCTCTCATACTCGAGGCAATTTGGGGTACACGGAGCAGCTCCTCGAGTTGCTCTGCTGAACTTGGTATTCCTCTAGACTTGGCCCGTTGTTCTCGGGGAACCTCTGGAGTTGCCTAAAGGGAGTCAAGCCTCAGGTCGTGTTTGATGGGAAACGGGGATGGCTCTGGAGTCAATGCAGGGAAGCGGGTCCTCATCTCGAGTTGATTTGGGGCCCATGGAGCTCCTTCGCGATGCTGGTGTGACCTCAGGGTCCCTCTCTACTTGTGACAGTGTTTTGCGGACTGTCTCGACATAATTCATCAAGCAAGTCGAGGCTCCTGACATGTTTCAGGGGGGCTCACGGAATTGCTCTGCATGCAGTGCAGGGGAATCGGGCGGGCTCATCTCGCTTGGAGGGGGAAGTCTCATGGTTTTTTCTCGAGTTGCGGCGGGGACCTGGGGTACATTCTCGACTTACGGCGGGGATGGCCCTTCAACCCCTCGTGTTGGTTCAACGAAGTCAGGACTCCTGTCGAGTTACGAGGGACACCTCAGGAGTCTCTTCGAGGCTTGGCAGGGCAAAAGGAACGCTTCTCGAGGTGAGTCGGGAGAAGCCCAGGGTCCCTCATTCCAGTAGCCACAGGGATACTGGGATTCCTGTCCAATGTTCAAGAGGAGTCAGGCTCCGTCAAATTTTGAAGCAGTGAGCTCTGCGTGCCTCTCGAGGTGTCAGAGGCATGTGAGGCATTCCGTCGAAAGGAGTCGGGGACCTAGGGCTTTTCTCTAGGGACTCCACAGGTGGTGCAGACATCCCTTCAGCTTGTGAGATGAAAGACTAGACTGTATTCCAAGCCACTGCAAGGAAAGCCGGCCTCCTTTCGAGTCAGGGCTTCTCGGTGTATATGCCCATTGAGGCAGCAATCTCAGGGTCCCTCCCTCATACCTATTGCTGAGAGAAGCCTCCTCTTGAGGGGCTTGTGGAAAGGTGGCCTACGTCTTGAGTCTAAGCCAGGGAGTCAGCTCTCCATCTCGAGGCAAATTTGGGGTACAACGGAGCAGTCCTCGAGTTGCTCTGCTGAACTTGGGTACTCCTCTAGACTTGGCCCGTTGTTCTCGGGGAACCTCTGGAGTTGCCTAAAGGGAGTCAAGCCTCAGGTCGTGTTTGATGGGGAACGGGGATGGCTCTGGAGTCAATGCAGGGGAAGCGGGCCTCATCTCGAGTTGATTTGGGGCCCATGGAGCTCCTTCGCGATGCTGGTGTGACCTCAGGGTCCCTCTCTACTTGTGACAGTGTTTTTGCGGACTGTCTCGACATCCATCAAGCAAGTCGAGGCTCCTGACATGTTTCAGGGGGTTCACGGAATTGCTCTGCATGCAGTGCAGGGGAATCGGGCCTCATCTCGCTTGGAGGGGGAAGTCTCATGGTTTTTCTCGAGTTGCGGCGGGGACCTGGGGTACATTCTCGACTTACGGCGGGGATGGCCCTTCAACCCTCGTGTTGGTTCAACGAAGTCAGGACTCCTGTCGAGTTACGAGGGACACCTCAGGAGTCTCTTCGAGGCTTGGCAGGGCAAAAGGAACGCTTCTCGAGGTGAGTCAGGAGACCCAGGGTCCCTTTCCAGTAGCCACAGGGATACTGGGATTCCTGTCAATGTTCAAGAGGAGTCAGGCTCCGTCAAATTTTGAAGCAGTGAGCTCTGCGTGCCTCTCGAGGTGTCAGAGGCATGTGAGGCATTCCGTCGAAAGGAGTCGGGGACCTAGGGCTTTCTCTAGGGACTCCACAGGTGGTGCAGACATCCCTTCAGCTTGTGAGATGAAAGACTAGACTGTATTCAAGCCACTGCAAGGAAAAGCCGGCCTCCTTTCGAGTCAGGGCTTCTCGGTGTATATGCCCATTGAGGCAGCAATCTCAGGGTCCCTCCCTCATACCTATTGCTGAGAGAAGCCTCCTCTTGAGGGGCTTGTGGAAAGGTGGCCTACGTCTTGAGTCTAAGCCAGGGAATCAGCTCTCATCTCGAGGCAATTTGGGGTACACGGAGCAGTCCTCGAGTTGCTCTGCTGAACTTGGTACTCCTCTCTAGACTTGGCCCGTTGTTCTCGGGAACCTCTGGAGTTGCCTAAAGGGAGTCAAGCCTCAGGTCGTGTTTGATGGGGAACGGGGGATGGCTCTGGAGTCAATGCAGGGGAAAGCGGGCCTCATCTCGAGTTGATTTGGGGCCCATGGAGCTCCTTCGCGATGCTGGTGTGACCTCAGGGTCCCTCTCTACTTGTGACAGTGTTTTTTGCGGACTGTCTCGACATCCATTCAAGCAAGTCGAGGCTCCTGACATGTTTCAGGGGGCTCACGGAATTGCTCTGCATGCAGTGCAGGGGAATCGGGCCTCATCTCGCTTGGAGGGGAAGTCTCATGGTTTTTTCTCGAGTTGCGGCGGGGACCTGGGGATACATTCTCGACTTACGGCGGGGATGGCCCTTCAACCCTCGTGTTGGTTCAACGAAGTCAGGACTCCTGTCGAGTTACGAGGGACACACCTCAGGAGTCTCTTCGAGGCTTGGCAGGGCAAAAGGAACGCTTCTCGAGGTGAGTCGGGAGACCCAGGGTCCCTTTCCAGTAGCCACAGGGATACTGGGATTCCTGTCAATGTTCAAGAGGAGTCAGGCTCCGTCAAATTTTTTGAAGCAGTGAGCTCTGCGTGCCTCTCGAGGTGTCAGAGGCATGTGAGGCATTCCGTCGTAAGGAGTCGGGGACCTAGGGCTTTCTCTAGGGACTCCACAGGTGGTGCAGACATCCCTTCAGCTTGTGAGATGAAAGACTAGACTGTATTCAAGCCACTGCAAGGAAAGCCGGCCTCCTTTCGAGTCAGGGCTTCTCGGTGTATATGCCCATTGAGGCAGCAATCTCAGGGTCCCTCCCTCATACCTATTGCTGAGAGAAGCCTCCTCTTGAGGGGCTTGTGGAAAGGTGGCCTACGTCTTGAGTCTAAGCCAGGGAATCAGCTCTCATCTCGAGGCAATTTGGGGTACACGGAGCAGTCCTCGAGTTGCTCTGCTGAACTTGCTACTCCTCTAGACTTGGCCCGTTGTTCTCGGGGAACCTCTGGAGTTGCCTAAAGGGAGTCAAGCCTCAGGTCGTGTTTGATGGGGAACGGGGGATGGCTCTGGAGTCAATGCAGGGGAAGCGGGCCTCATCTCGAGTTGATTTGGGGCCCATGGAGCTCCTTCGCGATGCTGGTGTGACCTCAGGGTCCCTCTCTCTACTTGTGACAGTGTTTTTGCGGACTGTCTCGACATCCATCAAGCAAGTCGAGGCTCCTGACATGTTTCAGGGGGCTCACGGAATTGCTCTGCATGCAGTGCAGGGGAATCGGGCCTCATCTCGCTTGGAGGGGGAAGTCTCATGGTTTTTCTCGAGTTGCGGCGGGGACCTGGGGTACATTCTCGACTTACGGCGGGGATGGCCCTTCAACCCTCGTGTTTGTTCAACGAAGTCAGGACTCCTGTCGAGTTACGAGGGACACCTCAGGAGTCTCTTCGAGGCTTGGCAGGGCAAAAGGAACGCTTCTCGAGGTGAGTCGGGAGACCCAGGGTCCCCTTTCCAGTAGCCACAGGGATACTGGGATTCCTGTCAATGTTCAAGAGGAGTCAGGCTCCGTCAAATTTTGAAGCAGTGAGCTCTGCGTGCCTCTCGAGGTGTCAGAGGCATGTGAGGCATTCCGTCGAAAGGAAGTCGGGGACCTAGGGCTTTCTCTAGGGACTCCACAGGTGGTGCAGACATCCCTTCACTTGTGAGATGAAAGACTAGACTGTATTCAAGCCACTGCAAGGAAAAGCCCGGCCTCCTTTCGAGTCAGGGCTTCTCGGTGTATATGCCCATTGAGGCAGCAATCTCAGGGTCCCTCCCTCATACCTATTGCTGAGAGAAGCCTCCTCTTGAGGGCTTGTGGAAAGGTGGCCTACGTCTTGAGTCTAAGCCAGGGAATCAGCTCTCATCTCGAGGCAATTTGGGGTACACGGAGCAGTCCTCGAGTTGCTCTGCTGAACTTGGTACTCCTCTAGACTTGGCCCGTTGTTCTCGGGGAACCTCTGGAGTTGCCTAAAGGGAGTCAAGCCTCAGGTCGTGTTTGATGGGGAACGGGGGATGGCTCTGGAGTCAATGCAGGGGAAGCGGGCCTCATCTCGAGTTGATTTGGGGCCCATGGAGCTCCTTCGCGATGCTGGTGTGACCTCAGGGTCCCTCTCTACTTGTGACAGTGTTTTTGCGGACTGTCTCGACATCCATCAAGCAAGTCGAGGCTCCTGACATGTTTCAGGGGGCTCACGGAATTGCTCTGCATGCAGTGCAGGGGAATCGGGCCTCATCTCGCTTGGAGGGGGAAGTCTCATGGTTTTTCTCGAGTTGCGGCGGGGACCTGGGGTACATTCTCGACTTACGGCGGGGATGGCCCTTCAACCCTCGTGTTGGTTCAACGAAGTCAGGACTCCTGTCGAGTTACGAGGGACACCTCAGGAGTCTCTTCGAGGCTTGGCAGGGCAAAAAGGAACGCTTCTCGAGGTGAGTCGGGAGAGACCCAGGGTCCCTTTCCAGTAGCCACAGGGATACTGGGATTCCTGTCAAGTTCAAGAGGAGTCAGGCTCCGTCAAATTTTGAAGCAGTGAGCTCTGCGTGCCTCTCGAGGTGTCAGAGGCATGTGAGGCATTCCGTCGAAAGGAGTCGGGGACCTAGGGCTTTCTCTAGGGACTCCACAGGTGGTGCAGACATCCCTTCAGCTTGTGAGATGAAAGACTAGACTGTATTCAAGCCACTGCAAGGAAAGCCGGCCTCCTTTCGAGTCAGGGCTTCTCGGTGTATATGCCCATTGAGGGCAGCAATCTCAGGGTCCCTCCCTCATACCTATTGCTGAGAGAAGCCTCCTCTTGAGGGGCTTGTGGAAAGGTGGCCTACGTCTTGAGTCTAAGCCAGGGAATCAGCTCTCATCTCGAGGCAATTTGGGGTACACGGAGCAGTCCTCGAGTTGCTCTGCTGAACTTGGTACTCCTCTAGACTTGGCCCGTTGTTCTCGGGGAACCTCTGGAGTTGCCTAAAGGGAGTCAAGCCTCAGGTCGTGTTTGATGGGGAACGGGGGATTGGGATGGCTCTCTGGAGTCAATGCAGGGGAAGCGGGCCTCATCTCGAGTTGATTTGGGGCCCATGGAGCTCCTTCGCGATGCTGGTGTGACCTCAGGGTCCCTCTCTACTTGTGACAGTGTTTTTGCGGACTGTCTCGACATCCATCAAGCAAGTCGAGGCTCCTGACATGTTTCAGGGGGCTCACGGAATTGCTCTGCATGCAGTGCAGGGGAATCGGGCCTCATCTCGCTTGGAGGGGGAAGTCTCATGGTTTTTCTTCGAGTTTGCGGCGGGGACCTGGGGTACATTCTCGACTTACGGCGGGGATGGCCCTTCAACGGATGGCCTCGTGTTGGTTCAACGAAGTCAGGACTCCTGTCGAGTTACGAGGGACACCTCAGGAGTCTCTTCGAGGCTTGGCAGGGCAAAAGGAACGCTTCTCGAGGGTGAGTCGGGAGACCCAGGGTCCCTTTCCAGTAGCCACAGGGATACTGGGATTCCTGTCAATGTTCAAGAGGAGTCAGGCTCCGTCAAATTTTGAAGCAGTGAGCTCTGCGTGCCTCTCGAGGTGTCAGAGGCATGTGAGGCATTCCGTCGAAAGGAGTCGGGGACCTAGGGCTTTCTTCTAGGGACTCCACAGGGTGGTGCAGACATCCCTTCAGCTTGTGAGATGAAAGACTAGACTGTATTCAAGCCACTGCAAGGAAAGCCGGCCTCCTTTCGAGTCAGGGTCTTTCTCGGTGTATATGCCCATTGAGGCAGCAATATCAGGGTCCCCTCCCTCATACCTATTGCTGAGAGAAGCCTCCTCTTGAGGGGCTTGTGGAAAGGTGGCCCTACGTCTTGAGTCTAAGCCAGGGAATCAGCTCTCATCTCGAGGCAATTTGGGGTACACGGAGCAGTCCTCTCGAGTTGCTCTGCTGAACTTGGTACTCCTCTAGACTTGGCCCGTTGTTCCGTCGGGGAACCTCTGGAGTTGCCTAAAGGGAGTCAAGCCTCAGGTCGTGTTTGATGGGGAACGGGGGATGGTCTGGAGTCAATGCAGGGGAAGCGGGCCTCATCTCGAGTTGATTTGGGGCCCATGGAGCTCCTTCGCGATGCTGGTGTGACCTCAGGGTCCCTCTCTACTTGTGACAGTGTTTTTGCGGACTGTCTCGACATCCATTAAGCAAGTCGAGGCTCCTGACATGTTTCAGGGGGCTCACGGAATTGCTCTGCATGCAGTGCAGGGGAATCGGGCCTCATCTCGCTTGGAGGGGGAAGTCTCATGGTTTTTCTCGATTAGTTGCGGCGGGGACCTGGGGTACATTCTCGACTTACGGCGGGGATGGCCCTTCAACCCTCGTGTTTGTTCAACGAAGTCAGGACTCCTGTCGAGTTACGGGGGACACCTCAGGAGTCTCTTCGAGGCTTGGCAGGGCAAAAGGGAAAACCCGCTTCTCGAGGTGAGTCGGGAGACCCAGGGTCCCTTTCCAGTAGCCACAGGGATACTGGGATTCCTGTCAATGTTCAAGAGGAGTCAGGCTCCGTCAAATTTTGAAGCAGTGAGCTCTGCGTGCCTCTCGAGGTGTCAGAGGCATGTGAGGCATTCCGTCGAAAGGAGTCGGGGACCTAGGGCTTTCTCTAGGGACTCCACAGGTGGTGCAGACATCCCTTACCTTGTGAGATGAAAGACTAGACTGTATTCAAGCCACTGCAAGGAAAGCCCGGCCGCCTTTCGAGTCAGGGCTTCTCGGTGTATATGCCCATTGAGGCAGCAATCTCAGGGTCCCTCCCTCATACCTATTGCTGAGAGAAGCCTCCTCTTTGAGGGGCTTGTGGAAAGGTGGCCTACGTCTTGAGTCTAAGCCAGGGAATCAGCTCTCATCTCGAGGCAATTTGGGGTACACGGAGCAGTCCCTCGAGTTGCTCTGGGGTCTGAACTTGGTACTCCTCTAGACTTGGCCCGTTGTTTCTCGGGGAACCTCTGGAGTTGCCTAAAGGGAGTCAAGCCTCAGGTCGTGTTTGATGGGAACGGGGGATGATGGCTCTGGGAGTCAATGCAGGGGAAAGCGGGCCTCATCTCGAGTTGATTTGGGGCCCATGGAGCTCCTTCGCGATGCTGGTGTGACCTCAGGGTCCCTCTCTACTTGTGACAGTGTTTTTGCGGACTGTCTCGACATCCATCAAGCAAGTCGAGGCTCCTGACATGTTTCAGGGGCTCACGGAATTGCTCTGCATGCAGTGCAGGGGAATCGGGCCTCATCTCGCTTGGAGGGGGAAGTCTCATGGTTTTTCTCGAGTTGCGGCGGGGACCTGGGGTACATTCTCGACTTACGGCGGGGATGGCCCTTCAACCCTCGTGTTTGTTCAACGAAGTCAGGACCTCCTGTCGAGTTACGAGGGACACCTCAGGAGTCTCTTCGAGGCTTGGCAGGGCAAAAGGGGATCGCTTCTCGAGGTGAGTCGGGAGACCCAGGGTCCCTTTCCAGTAGCCACAGGGATACTGGGATTCCTGTCAATGTTCAAGAGGAGTCAGGCTCCGTCAAATTTTGAAGCAGTGAGTCTAGCTTCTGCGTGCCTCTCGAGGTGTCAGAGGCATGTGAGGGACGCATTCCGTCGAAAGGAGTCGGGGACCTAGGGCTTTCTCTAGGGACTCCACAGGTGGTGCAGACATCCCTTCACCTTGTGAGATGAAAGACTAAGACTGTATTCAAGCCACTGCAAGGAAAGCCGGCCTCCTTTCGAGTCAGGGCTTCTCGGTGTATATGCCCATTGAGGCAGCAGCAATCTCAGGGTCCCATCCCTCATACCTATTGCTGAGAGAAGCCTCCTCTTGAGGGGCTTGTGGAAAGGTGGCCTACGTCTTGAGTTCTAAGCCAGGGAATCAGCTCTCATCTCGAGGCAATTTGGGGTACACGGAGCAGTCCTCGAGTTGCTCTGCTGAACTTGGTACTCCCTCTAGACTTGGCCCTGAGTTGTTCTCGGGGAACCTCTGGAGTTGCCTAAAGGGAGTCAAGCCTCAGGTCGTGTTTGATGGGGAACGGGGGATGGCTCTGGAGTCAATGCAGGGGAAGCGGGCCTCATCTCGAGTTGATTTGGGGCCCATGGAGCTCCTTCGCGATGCTGGTGTGACCTCAGGGTCCCTCTCTACTTGTGACAGTGTTTTTGCGGACTGTCTCGACATCCATCATCAAGCAAGTCGAGGCTCCTGACATGTTTCAGGGGGCTCACGGAATTGCTCTGCATGCAGTGCAGGGGAAATCGGGCCTCATCTCGCTTGGAGGGGGAAGTCTCATGGTTTTTCTCGAGTTGCGGCGGGGACCTGGGATACATTCTCGACGATTACGGCGGGGATGGCCCTTCAATACCTCGTGTTTGTTCAAACGAAGTCAGGACTCCTGTCGAGTTACGTAGGGACACCTCAGGAGTCTCTTCGAGGCTTGGCAGGGCAAAAGGGACGCTTCTCGAGGTGAGTCGGGAGACCCAGGGTCCCTTTCCAGTAGCCACAGGGATACTGGGATTCCTGTCAATGTTCAAGAGGAGTCAGGCTCCGTCAAATTTTGAAGCAGTGAGCTCTGCGTGCCTCTCGAGGTGTCAGAGGCATGTGAGGCATTCCGTCGAAAGGAGTCGGGGACCTAGGGCTTTCTCTAGGGACTCCACAGGTGGTGCAGACATCCCTTCACCTTGTGAGATGAAAGACTAGACTGTATTCAAGCCACTGCAAGGAAACCGGCCTCCTTTCGAGTCAGGGCTTCTCGGTGTATATGCCATTGAGGCAGCAATCTCAGGGTCCCTCCCTCATACCTATTGCTGAGAGAAGCCTCCTCTTGAGGGGCTTGTGGGAAAGGTGGCCTACGTCTTGAGTCTAAGCCAGGGAATCAGCTCTCATCTCGAGGCAATTTGGGGTACACGGAGCAGTCCTCGAGTTGCTCTGCTGAACTTGGTACTCCTCTAGACTTGGCCCGTTGTTCTCGGGGAACCTCTGGAGTTGCCTAAAGGGAGTCAAGCCTCAGGTCGTGTTTGATGGGGAACGGGGATGGCTCTGGAGTCAATGCAGGGGAAGCGGGCCTCATCTCGAGTTGATTTGGGGCCCATGGAGCTCCTTCGCGATGCTGGTTGTGACCTCAGGGTCCCTCTCTACTTGTGACAGTGTTTTTGCGGACTGTCTCGACATCCATCAAGCAAGTCGAGGCTCCTGACATGTTTCAGGGGGCTCACGGAATTGCTCTGCATGCAGTGCAGGGGAATCGGGCCTCATCTCGCTTGGAGGGGGAAGTTCTCATGGTTTTTCCTTTTTTTTTTTTTGAGTTGCGGCGGGGACCTGGGGTACATTCTCGGACTTACGGCGGGGATGGCCCTTCAACCCTCCGTGTTTGTTCAACGAAGTCAGGACTCCTGTCGAGTTACGAGGGACAGCCTCAGGAGTCTCTTCGAGGCTTGGCAGGGCAAAAGGGACGCTTCTCGAGGTGAGTCGGGAGACCCAGGGTCCCTTTCCAGTAGCCACAGGTACTGGGATTCCTGTCAATGCTTCAAGAGGAGTCAGGCTCCGTCAATTTTGAAGCAGTGAGCTTCTGCGTGCCTCTCGAGTTGTCAGAGGCATGTGAGGCATTCCGTCGAAAAGGAGTCGGGGACCTAGGGCTTTCTCTAGGGACTCCACAGGTGGTGCAGACATCCCTTCAGGTTGTGAGATGAAAGACTAGAAAAAACTGTATTCAAGCCACTGCAAGGAAAGCCCAGCCTCCTTTCGAGTCAGGGCTTCTCGGTGTATATGCCCATTGAGGCAGCAATCCTCAGGGTCCCTCCCTCATAAACCTATTGCTGAGAGAAGCCTCCTCTTGAGGGGCTTGTGGAAAGGTGGCCTACGTCTTGAGTCTAAGCCAGGGAATCAGCTCTCATCTCGAGGCAATTTGGGGTACACGGAGCAGTCCTCGAGTTGCTCTGCTGAACTTGGTACTCCTCTAGACTTGGCCCGTTGTTCTCGGGGAACCTCTGGAGTTGCCTAAAGGGAGTCAAGCCTCAAGGTCGTGTTTGATGGGAACGGGGGATGGCTCTGGAGTCAATGCAGGGGAAGCGGGCCTCATCTCGAGTTGATTTGGGGCCCATGGAGCTCCTTCGCGATGCTGGTGTGACCTCAGGGTCCCTCTCTACTTGTGACAGTGTTTTTGCGGACTGTCTCGACATCCATCAAGCAAGTCGAGGCTCCTGACATGTTTTCAGGGGGCTCACGGAATTGCTCTGCATGCAGTGCAGGGGAATCGGGCCTCATCTCGCTTGGAGGGGGAAGTCTCATGGTTTTTCTCGAGTTGCGGGGGAAACATCCCCCAGCGGGGACCTGGGGTACATTCTCGACTTGCACGGCGGGGATGGCCCTTCAACCCTCGTGTTTGTTCAACGAAGTCAGGACTCCTTGTCGAGTTACGTGGGGACACCTCAGGAGTCTCTTCGAGGCTTGGCAGGGCAAAAGGGACGCTTCTCGAGGTGAGTCGGGAGACCCAGGTCCCTTTCCACAGTAGCCACAGTGGGATACTGGGATTCCTGTCAATGTTCAAGAGGAGTCAGGCTCCGTTCAAATTTTGAAGCAGTGAGCTCTGCGTGCCTCTCGAGGTTGTCAGAGGCATGTGAGGCATTCCATCGAAAGGAGTCGGGGACCTAGGCTTTCTCTAGGGACTCCACAGGTGGTGCAGACATCCCTTCACCTTTTGTGAGATGAAAGACTAGACTCGTATTCAAGCCACTGCAAGGAAACCCGGCCTCCTTTCGATAGTCAGGGCTTCTCGGTGTATATGCCCATTGAGGCAGCAATCTCAGGGTCCCTCCCTCATACCTATTGCTGAGAGAAGCCTCCTCTTGAGGGGCTTGTGGAAAGGTTGGCCTACGTCTTGAGTCTAAGCCAGGGAATCAGCTCTCATCTCGAGGCAATTTTGGGGTACACGGAGGCAGTCCTCGAGTTGCTCTGCTGAATCTTGGTACTCCTCTAGACTTGGCCCGTTGTTCTCGGGGAACCTCTGGAGTTGCCTAAAGGAGTCAAGCCTCAAGGTCGTGTTTGATGGGGAACGGGGATGGCTCTGGAGTCAATGCAGGGGAAGCGGGCCTCATCTCGAGTTGATTTGGGGCCCATGGAGCTCCCTTCGCGATGCTGGTGTGACCTCAGGGTCCCTCTCTACTTGTGACAGTGTTTTTGCGGACTGTCTCGACATCCATCAAGCAAGTCGAGGCTCCTGACATGTTTCAGGGGGCTCACGGAATTGCTCTGCATGCAGTGCAGGGGAATCGGGCCTCATCTCGCTTGGAGGGGGAAGTCTCATGGTTTTTCTCGAGTTGCGGCGGGACCTGGGGTACATTCTCGACTTACAGTGCGGGGATGGCCTTCAACCCTCGTGTTTGTTCAACGAAGTCAGGACTCCTGTCGAGTTACGAGGGACACCTCAGGAGTCTCTTCGAGAAGGCTTGGCAGGGCAAAAAAGGAACGCTTCTCGAGGTGAGTCGGGAGACCAGGGTCCCTTTCCAGTAGCCACAGGGATACTGGGATTCCTGTCAATGTTCAAGAGGAGTCAGGCTCCGTCAAATTTTGAAGCAGTGAGCTCTGCGTGCCTTCTCGAGGTGTCAGAGGCATGTGAGGCATTCCGTCGAAAGGAGTCGGGGACCTAGGGCTTTCTCTAGGGACTCCACAGGTGGTGCAGACATCCCTTCACTAGCTTGTGAGATGAAAGACTAGACTGTATTCAAGCCACTGCAAGGAAAGCCGGCTCCTTTCGAGTCAGGGCTTCTCGGTGTATATGCCCATTGAGGCAGCAATCTCAGGGTCCCTCCCGTCAGATCATACCTTCTCATTGCTGAGAGAAGCCTCCTCTTGAGGGGCTTGTGGAAAGGTGGCCTACGTCTTGAGTCTAAGCCAGGGAATCAGCTCTCATCTCGAGGCAATTTGGGGTACACGGAGCAGTCCTCGAGTTGCTCTGCTGAACTTGGTACTCCTCTAGGACTTGGCCCGTTGTTCTCGGGGAACCTCTGGAGTTGCCTAAAGGGAGTCAAGCCTAGGTCGTGTTTGATGGGGAACGGGGGATGGCTCTGGAGTCAATGCAGGGAAAGCGGGCCTCATCTCGAGTTGATTTGGGGCCCATGGAGCTCCTTCGCGATGCTGGTGTGACCTCAGGGTCCCTCTCTACTTGTGACAGTGTTTTTTTTTAGCGGACTGTCTCGACATCCCATCAAGCAAGTCGAGGCTCCTGACATGTTTCAGGGGGCTCACGGAATTGCTCTGCATGCAGTGCAGGGGAATCGGGCCTCGATCTCGCTTGGAGGGGGCGAAGTCTCATGGTTTTTCTCTCGAGTTGCGGCGGGGACCTGGGGTACATTCTCGACTTACGGCGGGGATGGCCCTTCAACCCTCGTGTTTCAGGTTCAACGAAGTCATGGACTCCTGTCGAGTTACGAGGGACACCTCAGGAGTCTCTTCGAGGCTTGGCAGGGCAAAAATTTGAAGGAACGCTTCTCGAGGTGAGTCGGGAGACCCAGGGTCCCTTTCCAGTAGCCACAGGGATACTGGGATTCCTGTCAATGTTCAAGAGGAGTCAGCTCCGTCAAATTTTGAAGCAGTGAGCTCTGGCGTGCCTCTCGAGGTGTCAGAGGCATGTGAGGCATTCCGTCGAAAGGAGTCGGGGGACCTAGGGCTTTCTCTAGGGACTCCACAGGTGGTGCAGACATCCCTTCAGCTTGTGAGATGAAAGACTAGACTGTATTCAAGCCACTGCAAGGGAAAGCCGGCCTCCTTTCGAGTCAGGGCTTCTCGTGTGTATATGCCCATTGAGGCAGCAATCTCAGGGTCCCTCCCTCATACCTATTGCTGAGAGAAGCCTCCTCTTGAGGGGCTTGTGGAAAGGTGGCCTACGTCTTGAGTCTAAGCCAGGGAATCAGCTCTCATCTCGAGGCAATTTGGGGTACACGGAGCAGTCCTCGAGTTGCTCTGCTGAACTTGGTACTCCTCTAGACTTGGCCCGTTGTTCTCGGGGAACCTCTGGAGTTGCCTAAAGGGAGTCAAGCCTCAGGTCGTGTTTTGATGGGGAACGGGGGATGGCTCTGGAGTCAATGCAGGGGAAGCGGGCCTCATCTCGAGTTGATTTGGGGCCCATGGAGCTCCTTCGCGATGCTGGTGAGTGACCTCAGGGTCCCTCTCTACTTGTGACAGTGTTTTTGCGGACTGTCTCGACACCCATCAAGCAAGTCGAGGGCTCCTGACATGTTTCAGGGGGCTCACGGAATTGCTCTGCATGCAGTGCAGGGGAAAAAATCGGGCCTCATCTCGCTTGGAGGGGGAAGTCTCATGGTTTTTCTCGAGTTGCGGCGGGGACCTGGGGTACATTCTCGACTTACGGCGGGGATTTGGGGACCACTGGCCCTTCAACCCTCGTGTTGGTTCAACGAAAGTCAGGACTCCTGTCGAGTTACGAGGGACACCTCAGGAGTCTCTTCGAGGCTTGGCAGGGCAAAAGGAACGCTTCTCGAGGTGAGTCGGGAGACCCAGGGTCCCTTTCCAGTAGCCACAGGGATACTGGGATTCCTGTCAATGTTCAAGAGGAATCAGGCTCCGTCAAATTTTGAAGCAGTGAGCTCTGCGTGCCTCTCGAGGTGTCAGAGGCATGTGAGGCATTCCGTCGAAAGGAGTCGGGGACCTAGGGCTTTCTCTAGGGACTCCACAGGTGGTGCAGACATCCCTTCAGCTTGTGAGATGAAAGACTAGACTGTATTCAAGCCACTGCAAGGAAAGCCGGCCTCCTTTCGAGTCAGGGCTTCTCGGTGTATATGCCCATTGAGGCAGCAATCTCAGGGTCCCTCCCTCATACCTATTGCTGAGAGAAGCCTCCTCTTGAGGGGCTTGTGGAAAGGTGGCCTACGTCTTGAGTCTAAGCCAGGGAATCAGCTCTCATCTCGAGGGCAATTTGGGGTACACGGAGCAGTCCTCGAGTTGCTCTGCTGAACTTGGTACTCCTCTAGACTTGGCCCGTTGTTCTCGGGAACCTCTGGAGTTGCCTAAAGGGAGTCAAGCCTCAGGTCGTGTTTGATGGGGAACGGGGGATGGCTCTGGAGTCAATGCAGGGGAAGCGGGCCTCATCTCGAGTTGATTTGGGGCCCATGGAGCTCCTTCGCGATGCTGGTGTGACCTCAGGGTCCCTCTCTACTTGTGACAGTGTTTTTGCGGACTGTCTCGACACCCATCAAGCAAGTCGAGGCTCCTGACATGTTTCAGGGGGCTCACGGAATTGCTCTGCATGCAGTGCAGGGGAATCGGGCCTCATCTCGCTTGGAGGGGGAAGTCTCATGGTTTTTCTCGAGTTGCGGCGGGGACCTGGGGTTACATTCTCGACTTACGGCGGGGATGGCCCTTCAACCCTCGTGTTGGTTCAACAAAGTCAGGACTCCTGTCGAGTTACGAGGGACACCTCAGGAGTCTCTTCGAGGCTTGGCAGGGCAAAAGGAACGCTTCTCGAGGTGAGTCGGGAGACCCAGGGTCCCTTTCCAGTAGCCACAGGGATACTGGGATTCCTGTCAATGTTCAAGAGGAGTCAGGCTCCGTCAAATTTTGAAGCAGTGAGCTCTGCGTGCCTCTCGAGGTGTCAGAGGCATGTGAGGCATTCCGTCGAAAGGAGTCGGGGACCTAGGGCTTTCTCTAGGACTCCACAGGTGGTGCAGACATCCCTTCAGCTTGTGAGATGAAAGACTAGACTGTATTCAAGCCACTGCAAGAAAGCCGGCCTCCTTTCGAGTCAGGGCTTCTCGGTGTATATGCCCATTGAGCAGCAATCTCAGGGTCCCTCCCTCATACCTATTGCTGAGAGAAGCCTCCTCTTGAGGGGCTTGTGGAAAGGTGGCCTACGTCTTGAGTCTAAGCCAGGGAATCAGCTCTCATCTCGAGGCAATTTGGGGTACACGGAGCAGTCCTCGAGTTGCTCTGCTGAACTTGGTACTCCTCTAGACTTGGCCCGTTGTTCTCGGGGAACCTCTGGAGTTGCCTAAAGGGAGTCAAGCCTCAGGTCGTGTTTGATGGGGAACGGGGGATGGCTCTGGAGTCAATGCAGGGGAAGCGGGCCTCATCTCGAGTTGATTTGGGGCCCATGGAGCTCCTTCGCGATGCTGGTGTGACCTCAGGGTCCCTCTCTACTTGTGACAGTGTTTTTGCGGACTGTCTCGACATCCATCAAGCAAGTCGAGGCTCCTGACATGTTTCAGGGGGCTCACGGAATTGCTCTGCATGCAGTGCAGGGGAATCGGGCCTCATCTCGCTTGGAGGGGGAAGTCTCATGGTTTTTCTCGAGTTGCGGCGGGGACCTGGGGTACATTCTCGACTTACGGCGGGGATGGCCCTTCAACCCTCGTGTTGGTTCAACGAAGTCAGGACTCCTGTCGAGTTACGAGGGACACCTCAGGAGTCTCTTCGAGGCTTGGCAGGGCAAAAGGAACGCTTCTCGAGGTGAGTCGGGAGACCCAGGGTCCCTTTCCAGTAGCCACAGGGATACTGGGATTCCTGTCAATGTTCAAGAGGAGTCAGGCTCCGTCAAATTTTGAAGCAGTGAGCTCTGCGTGCCTCTCGAGGTGTCAGAGGCATGTGAGGCATTCCGTCGAAAGGAGTCGGGGACCTAGGGCTTTCTCTAGGGACTCCACAGGTGGTGCAGACATCCCTTCAGCTTGTGAGATGAAAGACTAGACTGTATTCAAGCCACTGCAAGGAAAGCCGGCCTCCTTTCGAGTCAGGGCTTCTCGGTGTATATGCCCATTGAGGCAGCAATCTCAGGGTCCCTCCTCATACCTATTGCTGAGAGAAGCCTCCTCTTGAGGGGCTTGTGGAAAGGTGGCCTACGTCTTGAGTCTAAGCCAGGGAATCAGCTCTCATCTCGAGGCAATTTGGGGTACACGGAGCAGTCCTCGAGTTGCTCTGCTGAACTTGGTACTCCTCTAGACTTGGCCCGTTGTTCTCGGGGAACCTCTGGAGTTGCCTAAAGGGAGTCAAGCCTCAGGTCGTGTTTGATGGGGAACGGGGGATGGCTCTGGAGTCAATGCAGGGGAAGCGGGCCTCATCTCGAGTTGATTTGGGGCCCATGGAGCTCCTTCGCGATGCTGGTGTGACCTCAGGGTCCCTCTCTACTTGTGACAGTGTTTTTGCGGACTGTCTCGACATCCATCAAGCAAGTCGAGGCTCCTGACATGTTTCAGGGGGCTCACGGAATTGCTCTGCATGCAGTGCAGGGGAATCGGGCCTCATCTCGCTTGGAGGGGGAAGTCTCATGGTTTTTCTCGAGTTGCGGCGGGGACCTGGGGTACATTCTCGACTTACGGCGGGGATGGCCCTTCAACCCTCGTGTTGGTTCAACGAAGTCAGGACTCCTGTCGAGTTACGAGGGACACCTCAGGAGTCTCTTCGAGGCTTGGCAGGGCAAAAGGAACGCTTCTCGAGGTGAGTCGGGAGACCCAGGGTCCCTTTCCAGTAGCCACAGGGATACTGGGATTCCTGTCAATGTTCAAGAGGAGTCAGGCTCCGTCAAATTTTGAAGCAGTGAGCTCTGCGTGCCTCTCGAGGTGTCAGAGGCATGTGAGGCATTCCGTCGAAAGGAGTCGGGGACCTAGGGCTTTCTCTAGGGACTCCACAGGTGGTGCAGACATCCCTTCAGCTTGTGAGATGAAAGACTAGACTGTATTCAAGCCACTGCAAGGAAAGCCGGCCTCCTTTCGAGTCAGGGCTTCTCGGTGTATATGCCCATTGAGGCAGCAATCTCAGGGTCCCTCCCTCATACCTATTGCTGAGAGAAGCCTCCTCTTGAGGGGCTTGTGGAAAGGTGGCCTACGTCTTGAGTCTAAGCCAGGGAATCAGCTCTCATCTCGAGGCAATTTGGGGTACACGGAGCAGTCCTCGAGTTGCTCTGCTGAACTTGGTACTCCTCTAGACTTGGCCCGTTGTTCTCGGGGAACCTCTGGAGTTGCCTAAAGGGAGTCAAGCCTCAGGTCGTGTTTGATGGGGAACGGGGGATGGCTCTGGAGTCAATGCAGGGGAAGCGGGCCCTCATCTCGAGTTGATTTGGGGCCCATGGAGCTCCTTCGCGATGCTGGTGTGACCTCAGGGTCCCTCTCTACTTGTGACAGTGTTTTTGCGGACTGTCTCGACATCCATCAAGCAAGTCGAGGCTCCTGACATGTTTCAGGGGGCTCACGGAATTGCTCTGCATGCAGTGCAGGGGAATCGGGCCTCATCTCGCTTGGAGGGGGAAGTCTCATGGTTTTTCTCGAGTTGCGGCGGGGACCTGGGGTACATTCTCGACTTACGGCGGGGATGGCCCTTCAACCCTCGTGTTGGTTCAACGAAGTCAGGACTCCTGTCGAGTTACGAGGGACACCTCAGGAGTCTCTTCGAGGCTTGGCAGGGCAAAAGGAACGCTTCTCGAGGTGAGTCGGGAGACCCAGGGTCCCTTTCCAGTAGCCACAGGGATACTGGGATTCCTGTCAATGTTCAAGAGGAGTCAGGCTCCGTCAAATTTTGAAGCAGTGAGCTCTGCGTGCCTCTCGAGGTGTCAGAGGCATGTGAGGCATTCCGTCGAAAGGAGTCGGGGACCTAGGGCTTTCTCTAGGGACTCCACAGGTGGTGCAGACATCCCTTCAGCTTGTGAGATGAAAGACTAGACTGTATTCAAGCCACTGCAAGGAAAGCCGGCCTCCTTTCGAGTCAGGGCTTCTCGGTGTATATGCCCATTGAGGCAGCAATCTCAGGGTCCCTCCCTCATACCTATTGCTGAGAGAAGCCTCCTCTTGAGGGGCTTGTGGAAAGGTGGCCTACGTCTTGAGTCTAAGCCAGGGAATCAGCTCTCATCTCGAGGCAATTTGGGGTACACGGAGCAGTCCTCGAGTTGCTCTGCTGAACTTGGTACTCCTCTAGACTTGGCCCGTTGTTCTCGGGGAACCTCTGGAGTTGCCTAAAGGGAGTCAAGCCTCAGGTCGTGTTTGATGGGGAACGGGGGATGGCTCTGGAGTCAATGCAGGGGAAGCGGGCCTCATCTCGAGTTGATTTGGGGCCCATGGAGCTCCTTCGCGATGCTGGTGTGACCTCAGGGTCCCTCTCTACTTGTGACAGTGTTTTTGCGGACTGTCTCGACACCCATCAAGCAAGTCGAGGCTCCTGACATGTTTCAGGGGGCTCACGGAATTGCTCTGCATGCAGTGCAGGGGAATCGGGCCTCATCTCGCTTGGAGGGGGAAGTCTCATGGTTTTTCTCGAGTTGCGGCGGGGACCTGGGGTACATTCTCGACTTACGGCGGGGGGGATGGCCCTTCAACCCTCGTGTTGGTTCAACGAAGTCAGGACTCCTGTCGAGTTACGAGGGACACCTCAGGAGTCTCTTCGAGGCTTGGCAGGGCAAAAGGAACGCTTCTCGAGGTGAGTCGGGAGACCCAGGGTCCCTTTCCAGTAGCCACAGGGATACTGGGATTCCTGTCAATGTTCAAGAGGAGTCAGGCTCCGTCAAATTTTGAAGCAGTGAGCTCTGCGTGCCTCTCGAGGTGTCAGAGGCATGTGAGGCATTCCGTCGAAAGGAGTCGGGGACCTAGGGCTTTCTCTAGGGACTCCACAGGTGGTGCAGACATCCCTTCAGCTTGTGAGATGAAAGACTAGACTGTATTCAAGCCACTGCAAGGAAAGCCGGCCTCCTTTCGAGTCAGGGCTTCTCGGTGTATATGCCCATTGAGGCAGCAATCTCAGGGTCCCTCCCTCATACCTATTGCTGAGAGAAGCCTCCTCTTGAGGGGCTTGTGGAAAGGTGGCCTACGTCTTGAGTCTAAGCCAGGGAATCAGCTCTCATCTCGAGGCAATTTGGGGTACACGGAGCAGTCCTCGAGTTGCTCTGCTGAACTTGGTACTCCTCTAGACTTGGCCCGTTGTTCTCGGGGAACCTCTGGAGTTGCCTAAAGGGAGTCAAGCCTCAGGTCGTGTTTGATGGGGAACGGGGGATGGCTCTGGAGTCAATGCAGGGGAAGCGGGCCTCATCTCGAGTTGATTTGGGGCCCATGGAGCTCCTTCGCGATGCTGGTGTGACCTCAGGGTCCCTCTCTACTTGTGACAGTGTTTTTGCGGACTGTCTCGACATCCATCAAGCAAGTCGAGGCTCCTGACATGTTTCAGGGGGCTCACGGAATTGCTCTGCATGCAGTGCAGGGGAATCGGGCCTCATCTCGCTTGGAGGGGGAAGTCTCATGGTTTTTCTCGAGTTGCGGCGGGGACCTGGGGTACATTCTCGACTTACGGCGGGGATGGCCCTTCAACCCTCGTGTTGGTTCAACGAAGTCAGGACTCCTGTCGAGTTACGAGGGACACCTCAGGAGTCTCTTCGAGGCTTGGCAGGGCAAAAGGAACGCTTCTCGAGGTGAGTCGGGAGACCCAGGGTCCCTTTCCAGTAGCCACAGGGATACTGGGATTCCTGTCAATGTTCAAGAGGAGTCAGGCTCCGTCAAATTTTGAAGCAGTGAGCTCTGCGTGCCTCTCGAGGTGTCAGAGGCATGTGAGGCATTCCGTCGAAAGGAGTCGGGGACCTAGGGCTTTCTCTAGGGACTCCACAGGTGGTGCAGACATCCCTTCAGCTTGTGAGATGAAAGACTAGACTGTATTCAAGCCACTGCAAGGAAAGCCGGCCTCCTTTCGAGTCAGGGCTTCTCGGTGTATATGCCCATTGAGGCAGCAATCTCAGGGTCCCTCCCTCATACCTATTGCTGAGAGAAGCCTCCTCTTGAGGGGCTTGTGGAAAGGTGGCCTACGTCTTGAGTCTAAGCCAGGGAATCAGCTCTCATCTCGAGGCAATTTGGGGTACACGGAGCAGTCCTCGAGTTGCTCTGCTGAACTTGGTACTCCTCTAGACTTGGCCCGTTGTTCTCGGGGAACCTCTGGAGTTGCCTAAAGGGAGTCAAGCCTCAGGTCGTGTTTGATGGGGAACGGGGGATGGCTCTGGAGTCAATGCAGGGGAAGCGGGCCTCATCTCGAGTTGATTTGGGGCCCATGGAGCTCCTTCGCGATGCTGGTGTGACCTCAGGGTCCCTCTCTACTTGTGACAGTGTTTTTGCGGACTGTCTCGACACCCATCAAGCAAGTCGAGGCTCCTGACATGTTTCAGGGGGCTCACGGAATTGCTCTGCATGCAGTGCAGGGGAATCGGGCCTCATCTCGCTTGGAGGGGGAAGTCTCATGGTTTTTCTCGAGTTGCGGCGGGGACCTGGGGTACATTCTCGACTTACGGCGGGGATGGCCCTTCAACCCTCGTGTTGGTTCAACGAAGTCAGGACTCCTGTCGAGTTACGAGGGACACCTCAGGAGTCTCTTCGAGGCTTGGCAGGGCAAAAGGAACGCTTCTCGAGGTGAGTCGGGAGACCCAGGGTCCCTTTCCAGTAGCCACAGGGATACTGGGATTCCTGTCAATGTTCAAGAGGAGTCAGGCTCCGTCAAATTTTGAAGCAGTGAGCTCTGCGTGCCTCTCGAGGTGTCAGAGGCATGTGAGGCATTCCGTCGAAAGGAGTCGGGGACCTAGGGCTTTCTCTAGGGACTCCACAGGTGGTGCAGACATCCCTTCAGCTTGTGAGATGAAAGACTAGACTGTATTCAAGCCACTGCAAGGAAAGCCGGCCTCCTTTCGAGTCAGGGCTTCTCGGTGTATATGCCCATTGAGGCAGCAATCTCAGGGTCCCTCCCTCATACCTATTGCTGAGAGAAGCCTCCTCTTGAGGGGCTTGTGGAAAGGTGGCCTACGTCTTGAGTCTAAGCCAGGGAATCAGCTCTCATCTCGAGGCAATTTGGGGTACACGGAGCAGTCCTCGAGTTGCTCTGCTGAACTTGGTACTCCTCTAGACTTGGCCCGTTGTTCTCGGGGAACCTCTGGAGTTGCCTAAAGGGAGTCAAGCCTCAGGTCGTGTTTGATGGGGAACGGGGGATGGCTCTGGAGTCAATGCAGGGGAAGCGGGCCTCATCTCGAGTTGATTTGGGGCCCATGGAGCTCCTTCGCGATGCTGGTGTGACCTCAGGGTCCCTCTCTACTTGTGACAGTGTTTTTTGCGGACTGTCTCGACACCCATCAAGCAAGTCGAGGCTCCTGACATGTTTCAGGGGGCTCACGGAATTGCTCTGCATGCAGTGCAGGGGAATCGGGCCTCATCTCGCTTGGAGGGGGAAGTCTCATGGTTTTTCTCGAGTTGCGGCGGGGACCTGGGGTACATTCTCGACTTACGGCGGGGATGGCCCTTCAACCCTCGTGTTGGTTCAACGAAGTCAGGACTCCTGTCGAGTTACGAGGGACACCTCAGGAGTCTCTTCGAGGCTTGGCAGGGCAAAAGGAACGCTTCTCGAGGTGAGTCGGGAGACCCAGGGTCCCTTTCCAGTAGCCACAGGGATACTGGGATTCCTGTCAATGTTCAAGAGGAGTCAGGCTCCGTCAAATTTTGAAGCAGTGAGCTCTGCGTGCCTCTCGAGGTGTCAGAGGCATGTGAGGCATTCCGTCGAAAGGAGTCGGGGACCTAGGGCTTTCTCTAGGGACTCCACAGGTGGTGCAGACATCCCTTCAGCTTGTGAGATGAAAGACTAGACTGTATTCAAGCCACTGCAAGGAAAGCCGGCCTCCTTTCGAGTCAGGGCTTCTCGGTGTATATGCCCATTGAGGCAGCAATCTCAGGGTCCCTCCCTCATACCTATTGCTGAGAGAAGCCTCCTCTTGAGGGGCTTGTGGAAAGGTGGCCTACGTCTTGAGTCTAAGCCAGGGAATCAGCTCTCATCTCGAGGCAATTTGGGGTACACGGAGCAGTCCTCGAGTTGCTCTGCTGAACTTGGTACTCCTCTAGACTTGGCCCGTTGTTCTCGGGGAACCTCTGGAGTTGCCTAAAGGGAGTCAAGCCTCAGGTCGTGTTTGATGGGGAACGGGGGATGGCTCTGGAGTCAATGCAGGGGAAGCGGGCCTCATCTCGAGTTGATTTGGGGCCCATGGAGCTCCTTCGCGATGCTGGTGTGACCTCAGGGTCCCTCTCTACTTGTGACAGTGTTTTTGCGGACTGTCTCGACACCATCAAGCAAGTCGAGGCTCCTGACATGTTTCAGGGGGCTCACGGAATTGCTCTGCATGCAGTGCAGGGGAATCGGGCCTCATCTCGCTTGGAGGGGGAAGTCTCATGGTTTTTCTCGAGTTGCGGCGGGGACCTGGGGTACATTCTCGACTTACGGCGGGGATGGCCCTTCAACCCTCGTGTTGGTTCAACGAAGTCAGGACTCCTGTCGAGTTACGAGGGACACCTCAGGAGTCTCTTCGAGGCTTGGCAGGGCAAAAGGAACGCTTCTCGAGGTGAGTCGGGAGACCCAGGGTCCCTTTCCAGTAGCCACAGGGATACTGGGATTCCTGTCAATGTTCAAGAGGAGTCAGGCTCCGTCAAATTTTGAAGCAGTGAGCTCTGCGTGCCTCTCGAGGTGTCAGAGGCATGTGAGGCATTCCGTCGAAAGGAGTCGGGGACCTAGGGCTTTCTCTAGGGACTCCACAGGTGGTGCAGACATCCCTTCAGCTTGTGAGATGAAAGACTAGACTGTATTCAAGCCACTGCAAGGAAAGCCGGCCTCCTTTCGAGTCAGGGCTTCTCGGTGTATATGCCCATTGAGGCAGCAATCTCAGGGTCCCTCCCTCATACCTATTGCTGAGAGAAGCCTCCTCTTGAGGGGCTTGTGGAAAGGTGGCCTACGTCTTGAGTCTAAGCCAGGGAATCAGCTCTCATCTCGAGGCAATTTGGGGTACACGGAGCAGTCCTCGAGTTGCTCTGCTGAACTTGGTACTCCTCTAGACTTGGCCCGTTGTTCTCGGGGAACCTCTGGAGTTGCCTAAAGGGAGTCAAGCCTCAGGTCGTGTTTGATGGGGAACGGGGGATGGCTCTGGAGTCAATGCAGGGGAAGCGGGCCTCATCTCGAGTTGATTTGGGGCCCATGGAGCTCCTTCGCGATGCTGGTGTGACCTCAGGGTCCCTCTCTACTTGTGACAGTGTTTTTTGCGGACTGTCTCGACATCCATCAAGCAAGTCGAGGCTCCTGACATGTTTCAGGGGGCTCACGGAATTGCTCTGCATGCAGTGCAGGGGAATCGGGCCTCATCTCGCTTGGAGGGGGAAGTCTCATGGTTTTTCTCGAGTTGCGGCGGGGACCTGGGGTACATTCTCGACTTACGGCGGGGATGGCCCTTCAACCCTCGTGTTGGTTCAACGAAGTCAGGACTCCTGTCGAGTTACGAGGGACACCTCAGGAGTCTCTTCGAGGCTTGGCAGGGCAAAAGGAACGCTTCTCGAGGTGAGTCGGGAGACCCAGGGTCCCTTTCCAGTAGCCACAGGGATACTGGGATTCCTGTCAATGTTCAAGAGGAGTCAGGCTCCGTCAAATTTTGAAGCAGTGAGCTCTGCGTGCCTCTCGAGGTGTCAGAGGCATGTGAGGCATTCCGTCGAAAGGAGTCGGGGACCTAGGGCTTTCTCTAGGGACTCCACAGGTGGTGCAGACATCCCTTCAGCTTGTGAGATGAAAGACTAGACTGTATTCAAGCCACTGCAAGGAAAGCCGGCCTCCTTTCGAGTCAGGGCTTCTCGGTGTATATGCCCATTGAGGCAGCAATCTCAGGGTCCCTCCCTCATACCTATTGCTGAGAGAAGCCTCCTCTTGAGGGGCTTGTGGAAAGGTGGCCTACGTCTTGAGTCTAAGCCAGGGAATCAGCTCTCATCTCGAGGCAATTTGGGGTACACGGAGCAGTCCTCGAGTTGCTCTGCTGAACTTGGTACTCCTCTAGACTTGGCCCGTTGTTCTCGGGGAACCTCTGGAGTTGCCTAAAGGGAGTCAAGCCTCAGGTCGTGTTTGATGGGGAACGGGGGATGGCTCTGGAGTCAATGCAGGGGAAGCGGGCCTCATCTCGAGTTGATTTGGGGCCCATGGAGCTCCTTCGCGATGCTGGTGTGACCTCAGGGTCCCTCTCTACTTGTGACAGTGTTTTTGCGGACTGTCTCGACATCCATCAAGCAAGTCGAGGCTCCTGACATGTTTCAGGGGGCTCACGGAATTGCTCTGCATGCAGTGCAGGGGAATCGGGCCTCATCTCGCTTGGAGGGGGAAGTCTCATGGTTTTTCTCGAGTTGCGGCGGGGACCTGGGGTACATTCTCGACTTACGGCGGGGATGGCCCTTCAACCCTCGTGTTGGTTCAACGAAGTCAGGACTCCTGTCGAGTTACGAGGGACACCTCAGGAGTCTCTTCGAGGCTTGGCAGGGCAAAAGGAACGCTTCTCGAGGTGAGTCGGGAGACCCAGGGTCCCTTTCCAGTAGCCACAGGGATACTGGGATTCCTGTCAATGTTCAAGAGGAGTCAGGCTCCGTCAAATTTTGAAGCAGTGAGCTCTGCGTGCCTCTCGAGGTGTCAGAGGCATGTGAGGCATTCCGTCGAAAGGAGTCGGGGACCTAGGGCTTTCTCTAGGGACTCCACAGGTGGTGCAGACATCCCTTCAGCTTGTGAGATGAAAGACTAGACTGTATTCAAGCCACTGCAAGGAAAGCCGGCCTCCTTTCGAGTCAGGGCTTCTCGGTGTATATGCCCATTGAGGCAGCAATCTCAGGGTCCCTCCCTCATACCTATTGCTGAGAGAAGCCTCCTCTTGAGGGGCTTGTGGAAAGGTGGCCTACGTCTTGAGTCTAAGCCAGGGAATCAGCTCTCATCTCGAGGCAATTTGGGGTACACGGAGCAGTCCTCGAGTTGCTCTGCTGAACTTGGTACTCCTCTAGACTTGGCCCGTTGTTCTCGGGGAACCTCTGGAGTTGCCTAAAGGGAGTCAAGCCTCAGGTCGTGTTTGATGGGGAACGGGGATGGCTCTGGAGTCAATGCAGGGGAAGCGGGCCTCATCTCGAGTTGATTTGGGGCCCATGGAGCTCCTTCGCGATGCTGGTGTGACCTCAGGGTCCCTCTCTACTTGTGACAGTGTTTTTGCGGACTGTCTCGACATCCATCAAGCAAGTCGAGGCTCCTGACATGTTTCAGGGGGCTCACGGAATTGCTCTGCATGCAGTGCAGGGGAATCGGGCCTCATCTCGCTTGGAGGGGGAAGTCTCATGGTTTTTCTCGAGTTGCGGCGGGGACCTGGGGTACATTCTCGACTTACGGCGGGGATGGCCCTTCAACCCTCGTGTTGGTTCAACGAAGTCAGGACTCCTGTCGAGTTACGAGGGACACCTCAGGAGTCTCTTCGAGGCTTGGCAGGGCAAAAGGAACGCTTCTCGAGGTGAGTCGGGAGACCCAGGGTCCCTTTCCAGTAGCCACAGGGATACTGGGATTCCTGTCAATGTTCAAGAGGAGTCAGGCTCCGTCAAATTTTGAAGCAGTGAGCTCTGCGTGCCTCTCGAGGTGTCAGAGGCATGTGAGGCATTCCGTCGAAAGGAGTCGGGGACCTAGGGCTTTCTCTAGGGACTCCACAGGTGGTGCAGACATCCCTTCAGCTTGTGAGATGAAAGACTAGACTGTATTCAAGCCACTGCAAGGAAAGCCGGCCTCCTTTCGAGTCAGGGCTTCTCGGTGTATATGCCCATTGAGGCAGCAATCTCAGGGTCCCTCCCTCATACCTATTGCTGAGAGAAGCCTCCTCTTGAGGGGCTTGTGGAAAGGTGGCCTACGTCTTGAGTCTAAGCCAGGGAATCAGCTCTCATCTCGAGGCAATTTGGGGTACACGGAGCAGTCCTCGAGTTGCTCTGCTGAACTTGGTACTCCTCTAGACTTGGCCCGTTGTTCTCGGGGAACCTCTGGAGTTGCCTAAAGGGAGTCAAGCCTCAGGTCGTGTTTGATGGGGAACGGGGGATGGCTCTGGAGTCAATGCAGGGGAAGCGGGCCTCATCTCGAGTTGATTTGGGGCCCATGGAGCTCCTTCGCGATGCTGGTGTGACCTCAGGGTCCCTCTCTACTTGTGACAGTGTTTTTGCGGACTGTCTCGACATCCATCAAGCAAGTCGAGGCTCCTGACATGTTTCAGGGGGCTCACGGAATTGCTCTGCATGCAGTGCAGGGGAATCGGGCCTCATCTCGCTTGGAGGGGGAAGTCTCATGGTTTTTCTCGAGTTGCGGCGGGGACCTGGGGTACATTCTCGACTTACGGCGGGGATGGCCCTTCAACCCTCGTGTTGGTTCAACGAAGTCAGGACTCCTGTCGAGTTACGAGGGACACCTCAGGAGTCTCTCCGAGGCTTGGCAGGGCAAAAGGAACGCTTCTCGAGGTGAGTCGGGAGACCCAGGGTCCCTTTCCAGTAGCCACAGGGATACTGGGATTCCTGTCAATGTTCAAGAGGAGTCAGGCTCCGTCAAATTTTGAAGCAGTGAGCTCTGCGTGCCTCTCGAGGTGTCAGAGGCATGTGAGGCATTCCGTCGAAAGGAGTCGGGGACCTAGGGCTTTCTCTAGGGACTCCACAGGTGGTGCAGACATCCCTTCAGCTTGTGAGATGAAAGACTAACTGTATTCAAGCCACTGCAAGGAAAGCCGGCCTCCTTTCGAGTCAGGGCTTCTCGGTGTATATGCCCATTGAGGCAGCAATCTCAGGGTCCCTCCCTCATACCTATTGCTGAGAGAAGCCTCCTCTTGAGGGGCTTGTGGAAAGGTGGCCTACGTCTTGAGTCTAAGCCAGGGAATCAGCTCTCATCTCGAGGCAATTTGGGGTACACGGAGCAGTCCTCGAGTTGCTCTGCTGAACTTGGTACTCCTCTCTAGACTTGGCCCGTTGTTCTCGGGGAACCTCTGGAGTTGCCTAAAGGGAGTCAAGCCTCAGGTCGTGTTTGATGGGGAACGGGGGATGGCTCTGGAGTCAATGCAGGGGAAGCGGGCCTCATCTCGAGTTGATTTGGGGCCCATGGAGCTCCTTCGCGATGCTGGTGTGACCTCAGGGTCCCTCTCTACTTGTGACAGTGTTTTTGCGGACTGTCTCGACATCCATCAAGCAAGTCGAGGCTCCTGACATGTTTCAGGGGGCTCACGGAATTGCTCTGCATGCAGTGCAGGGGAATCGGGCCTCATCTCGCTTGGAGGGGGAAGTCTCATGGTTTTTCTCGAGTTGCGGCGGGGACCTGGGGTACATTCTCGACTTACGGCGGGGATGGCCCTTCAACCCTCGTGTTGGTTCAACGAAGTCAGGACTCCTGTCGAGTTACGAGGGACACCTCAGGAGTCTCTTCGAGGCTTGGCAGGGCAAAAGGAACGCTTCTCGAGGTGAGTCGGGAGACCCAGGGTCCCTTTCCAGTAGCCACAGGGATACTGGGATTCCTGTCAATGTTCAAGAGGAGTCAGGCTCCGTCAAATTTTGAAGCAGTGAGCTCTGCGTGCCTCTCGAGGTGTCAGAGGCATGTGAGGCATTCCGTCGAAAGGAGTCGGGGACCTAGGGCTTTCTCTAGGGACTCCACAGGTGGTGCAGACATCCCTTCAGCTTGTGAGATGAAAGACTAGACTGTATTCAAGCCACTGCAAGGAAAGCCGGCCTCCTTTCGAGTCAGGGCTTCTCGGTGTATATGCCCATTGAGGCAGCAATCTCAGGGTCCCTCCCTCATACCTATTGCTGAGAGAAGCCTCCTCTTGAGGGGCTTGTGGAAAGGTGGCCTACGTCTTGAGTCTAAGCCAGGGAGTCAGCTCTCATCTCGAGGCAATTTGGGGTACACGGAGCAGTCCTCGAGTTGCTCTGCTGAACTTGGTACTCCTCTAGACTTGGCCCGTTGTTCTCGGGGAACCTCTGGAGTTGCCTAAAGGGAGTCAAGCCTCAGGTCGTGTTTGATGGGGAACGGGGGATGGCTCTGGAGTCAATGCAGGGGAAGCGGGCCTCATCTCGAGTTGATTTGGGGCCCATGGAGCTCCTTCGCGATGCTGGTGTGACCTCAGGGTCCCTCTCTACTTGTGACAGTGTTTTTGCGGACTGTCTCGACATCCATCAAGCAAGTCGAGGCTCCTGACATGTTTCAGGGGGCTCACGGAATTGCTCTGCATGCAGTGCAGGGGAATCGGGCCTCATCTCGCTTGGAGGGGGAAGTCTCATGGTTTTTCTCGAGTTGCGGCGGGGACCTGGGGTACATTCTCGACTTACGGCGGGGATGGCCCTTCAACCCTCGTGTTGGTTCAACGAAGTCAGGACTCCTGTCGAGTTACGAGGGACACCTCAGGAGTCTCTTCGAGGCTTGGCAGGGCAAAAGGAACGCTTCTCGAGGTGAGTCGGGAGACCCAGGGTCCCTTTCCAGTAGCCACAGGGATACTGGGATTCCTGTCAATGTTCAAGAGGAGTCAGGCTCCGTCAAATTTTGAAGCAGTGAGCTCTGCGTGCCTCTCGAGGTGTCAGAGGCATGTGAGGCATTCCGTCGAAAGGAGTCGGGGACCTAGGGCTTTCTCTAGGGACTCCACAGGTGGTGCAGACATCCCTTCAGCTTGTGAGATGAAAGACTAGACTGTATTCAAGCCACTGCAAGGAAAGCCGGCCTCCTTTCGAGTCAGGGCTTCTCGGTGTATATGCCCATTGAGGCAGCAATCTCAGGGTCCCTCCCTCATACCTATTGCTGAGAGAAGCCTCCTCTTGAGGGGCTTGTGGAAAGGTGGCCTACGTCTTGAGTCTAAGCCAGGGAATCAGCTCTCATCTCGAGGCAATTTGGGGTACACGGAGCAGTCCTCGAGTTGCTCTGCTGAACTTGGTACTCCTCTAGACTTGGCCCGTTGTTCTCGGGGAACCTCTGGAGTTGCCTAAAGGGAGTCAAGCCTCAGGTCGTGTTTGATGGGGAACGGGGGATGGCTCTGGAGTCAATGCAGGGGAAGCGGGCCTCATCTCGAGTTGATTTGGGGCCCATGGAGCTCCTTCGCGATGCTGGTGTGACCTCAGGGTCCCTCTCTACTTGTGACAGTGTTTTTGCGGACTGTCTCGACATCCATCAAGCAAGTCGAGGCTCCTGACATGTTTCAGGGGGCTCACGGAATTGCTCTGCATGCAGTGCAGGGGAATCGGGCCTCATCTCGCTTGGAGGGGGAAGTCTCATGGTTTTTCTCGAGTTGCGGCGGGGACCTGGGGTACATTCTCGACTTACGGCGGGGGGATGGCCCTTCAACCCTCGTGTTGGTTCAACGAAGTCAGGACTCCTGTCGAGTTACGAGGGACACCTCAGGAGTCTCTTCGAGGCTTGGCAGGGCAAAAGGAACGCTTCTCGAGGTGAGTCGGGAGACCCAGGGTCCCTTTCCAGTAGCCACAGGGATACTGGGATTCCTGTCAATGTTCAAGAGGAGTCAGGCTCCGTCAAATTTTGAAGCAGTGAGCTCTGCGTGCCTCTCGAGGTGTCAGAGGCATGTGAGGCATTCCGTCGAAAGGAGTCGGGGACCTAGGGCTTTCTCTAGGGACTCCACAGGTGGTGCAGACATCCCTTCAGCTTGTGAGATGAAAGACTAGACTGTATTCAAGCCACTGCAAGGAAAGCCGGCCTCCTTTCGAGTCAGGGCTTCTCGGTGTATATGCCCATTGAGGCAGCAATCTCAGGGTCCCTCCCTCATACCTATTGCTGAGAGAAGCCTCCTCTTGAGGGGCTTGTGGAAAGGTGGCCTACGTCTTGAGTCTAAGCCAGGGAATCAGCTCTCATCTCGAGGCAATTTGGGGTACACGGAGCAGTCCTCGAGTTGCTCTGCTGAACTTGGTACTCCTCTAGACTTGGCCCGTTGTTCTCGGGGAACCTCTGGAGTTGCCTAAAGGGAGTCAAGCCTCAGGTCGTGTTTGATGGGGAACGGGGGATGGCTCTGGAGTCAATGCAGGGGAAGCGGGCCTCATCTCGAGTTGATTTGGGGCCCATGGAGCTCCTTCGCGATGCTGGTGTGACCTCAGGGTCCCTCTCTACTTGTGACAGTGTTTTTTGCGGACTGTCTCGACATCCATCAAGCAAGTCGAGGCTCCTGACATGTTTCAGGGGGCTCACGGAATTGCTCTGCATGCAGTGCAGGGGAATCGGGCCTCATCTCGCTTGGAGGGGGAAGTCTCATGGTTTTTCTCGAGTTGCGGCGGGGACCTGGGGTACATTCTCGACTTACGGCGGGGATGGCCCTTCAACCCTCGTGTTGGTTCAACGAAGTCAGGACTCCTGTCGAGTTACGAGGGACACCTCAGGAGTCTCTTCGAGGCTTGGCAGGGCAAAAGGAACGCTTCTCGAGGTGAGTCGGGAGACCCAGGGTCCCTTTCCAGTAGCCACAGGGATACTGGGATTCCTGTCAATGTTCAAGAGGAGTCAGGCTCCGTCAAATTTTGAAGCAGTGAGCTCTGCGTGCCTCTCGAGGTGTCAGAGGCATGTGAGGCATTCCGTCGAAAGGAGTCGGGGACCTAGGGCTTTCTCTAGGGACTCCACAGGTGGTGCAGACATCCCTTCAGCTTGTGATATGAAAGACTAGACTGTATTCAAGCCACTGCAAGGAAAGCCGGCCTCCTTTCGAGTCAGGGCTTCTCGGTGTATATGCCCATTGAGGCAGCAATCTCAGGGTCCCTCCCTCATACCTATTGCTGAGAGAAGCCTCCTCTTGAGGGGCTTGTGGAAAGGTGGCCTACGTCTTGAGTCTAAGCCAGGGAGTCAGCTCTCATCTCGAGGCAATTTGGGGTACACGGAGCAGTCCTCGAGTTGCTCTGCTGAACTTGGTACTCCTCTAGACTTGGCCCGTTGTTCTCGGGGAACCTCTGGAGTTGCCTAAAGGGAGTCAAGCCTCAGGTCGTGTTTGATGGGGAACGGGGGATGGCTCTGGAGTCAATGCAGGGGAAGCGGGCCTCATCTCGAGTTGATTTGGGGCCCATGGAGCTCCTTCGCGATGCTGGTGTGACCTCAGGGTCCCTCTCTACTTGTGACAGTGTTTTTGCGGACTGTCTCGACATCCATCAAGCAAGTCGAGGCTCCTGACATGTTTCAGGGGGCTCACGGAATTGCTCTGCATGCAGTGCAGGGGAATCGGGCCTCATCTCGCTTGGAGGGGGAAGTCTCATGGTTTTTCTCGAGTTGCGGCGGGGACCTGGGGTACATTCTCGACTTACGGCGGGGATGGCCCTTCAACCCTCGTGTTGGTTCAACGAAGTCAGGACTCCTGTCGAGTTACGAGGGACACCTCAGGAGTCTCTTCGAGGCTTGGCAGGGCAAAAGGAACGCTTCTCGAGGTGAGTCGGGAGACCCAGGGTCCCTTTCCAGTAGCCACAGGGATACTGGGATTCCTGTCAATGTTCAAGAGGAGTCAGGCTCCGTCAAATTTTGAAGCAGTGAGCTCTGCGTGCCTCTCGAGGTGTCAGAGGCATGTGAGGCATTCCGTCGAAAGGAGTCGGGGACCTAGGGCTTTCTCTAGGGACTCCACAGGTGGTGCAGACATCCCTTCAGCTTGTGAGATGAAAGACTAGACTGTATTCAAGCCACTGCAAGGAAAGCCGGCCTCCTTTCGAGTCAGGGCTTCTCGGTGTATATGCCCATTGAGGCAGCAATCTCAGGGTCCCTCCCTCATACCTATTGCTGAGAGAAGCCTCCTCTTGAGGGGCTTGTGGAAAGGTGGCCTACGTCTTGAGTCTAAGCCAGGGAGTCAGCTCTCATCTCGAGGCAATTTGGGGTACACGGAGCAGTCCTCGAGTTGCTCTGCTGAACTTGGTACTCCTCTAGACTTGGCCCGTTGTTCTCGGGGAACCTTGGAGTTGCCTAAAGGGAGTCAAGCCTCAGGTCGTGTTTGATGGGGAACGGGGGGGGATGGCTCTGGAGTCAATGCAGGGGAAGCGGGCCTCATCTCGAGTTGATTTGGGGCCCATGGAGCTCCTTCGCGATGCTGGTGTGACCTCAGGGTCCCTCTCTACTTGTGACAGTGTTTTTGCGGACTGTCTCGACATCCATCAAGCAAGTCGAGGCTCCTGACATGTTTCAGGGGGCTCACGGAATTGCTCTGCATGCAGTGCAGGGGAATCGGGCCTCATCTCGCTTGGAGGGGGAAGTCTCATGGTTTTTCTCGAGTTGCGGCGGGGACCTGGGGTACATTCTCGACTTACGGCGGGGATGGCCCTTCAACCCTCGTGTTGGTTCAACGAAGTCAGGACTCCTGTCGAGTTACGAGGGACACCTCAGGAGTCTCTTCGAGGCTTGGCAGGGCAAAAGGAACGCTTCTCGAGGTGAGTCGGGAGACCCAGGGTCCCTTTCCAGTAGCCACAGGGATACTGGGATTCCTGTCAATGTTCAAGAGGAGTCAGGCTCCGTCAAATTTTGAAGCAGTGAGCTCTGCGTGCCTCTCGAGGTGTCAGAGGCATGTGAGGCATTCCGTCGAAAGGAGTCGGGGACCTAGGGCTTTCTCTAGGGACTCCACAGGTGGTGCAGACATCCCTTCAGCTTGTGAGATGAAAGACTAGACTGTATTCAAGCCACTGCAAGGAAAGCCGGCCTCCTTTCGAGTCAGGGCTTCTCGGTGTATATGCCCATTGAGGCAGCAATCTCAGGGTCCCTCCCTCATACCTATTGCTGAGAGAAGCCTCCTCTTGAGGGGCTTGTGGAAAGGTGGCCTACGTCTTGAGTCTAAGCCAGGGAGTCAGCTCTCATCTCGAGGCAATTTGGGGTACACGGAGCAGTCCTCGAGTTGCTCTGCTGAACTTGGTACTCCTCTAGACTTGGCCCGTTGTTCTCGGGGAACCTCTGGAGTTGCCTAAAGGGAGTCAAGCCTCAGGTCGTGTTTGATGGGGAACGGGGGATGGCTCTGGAGTCAATGCAGGGGAAGCGGGCCTCATCTCGAGTTGATTTGGGGCCCATGGAGCTCCTTCGCGATGCTGGTGTGACCTCAGGGTCCCTCTCTACTTGTGACAGTGTTTTTGCGGACTGTCTCGACATCCATCAAGCAAGTCGAGGCTCCTGACATGTTTCAGGGGGCTCACGGAATTGCTCTGCATGCAGTGCAGGGGAATCGGGCCTCATCTCGCTTGGAGGGGGAAGTCTCATGGTTTTTCTCGAGTTGCGGCGGGGACCTGGGGTACATTCTCGACTTACGGCGGGGATGGCCCTTCAACCCTCGTGTTGGTTCAACGAAGTCAGGACTCCTGTCGAGTTACGAGGGACACCTCAGGAGTCTCTTCGAGGCTTGGCAGGGCAAAAGGAACGCTTCTCGAGGTGAGTCGGGAGACCCAGGGTCCCTTTCCAGTAGCCACAGGGATACTGGGATTCCTGTCAATGTTCAAGAGGAGTCAGGCTCCGTCAAATTTTGAAGCAGTGAGCTCTGCGTGCCTCTCGAGGTGTCAGAGGCATGTGAGGCATTCCGTCGAAAGGAGTCGGGGACCTAGGGCTTTCTCTAGGGACTCCACAGGTGGTGCAGACATCCCTTCAGCTTGTGAGATGAAAGACTAGACTGTATTCAAGCCACTGCAAGGAAAGCCGGCCTCCTTTCGAGTCAGGGCTTCTCGGTGTATATGCCCATTGAGGCAGCAATCTCAGGGTCCCTCCCTCATACCTATTGCTGAGAGAAGCCTCCTCTTGAGGGGCTTGTGGAAAGGTGGCCTACGTCTTGAGTCTAAGCCAGGGAATCAGCTCTCATCTCGAGGCAATTTGGGGTACACGGAGCAGTCCTCGAGTTGCTCTGCTGAACTTGGTACTCCTCTAGACTTGGCCCGTTGTTCTCGGGGAACCTCTGGAGTTGCCTAAAGGGAGTCAAGCCTCAGGTCGTGTTTGATGGGGAACGGGGGATGGCTCTGGAGTCAATGCAGGGGAAGCGGGCCTCATCTCGAGTTGATTTGGGGCCCATGGAGCTCCTTCGCGATGCTGGTGTGACCTCAGGGTCCCTCTCTACTTGTGACAGTGTTTTTGCGGACTGTCTCGACATCCATCAAGCAAGTCGAGGCTCCTGACATGTTTCAGGGGGCTCACGGAATTGCTCTGCATGCAGTGCAGGGGAATCGGGCCTCATCTCGCTTGGAGGGGGAAGTCTCATGGTTTTTCTCGAGTTGCGGCGGGGACCTGGGGTACATTCTCGACTTACGGCGGGGATGGCCCTTCAACCCTCGTGTTGGTTCAACGAAGTCAGGACTCCTGTCGAGTTACGAGGGACACCTCAGGAGTCTCTTCGAGGCTTGGCAGGGCAAAAGGAACGCTTCTCGAGGTGAGTCGGGAGACCCAGGGTCCCTTTCCAGTAGCCACAGGGATACTGGGATTCCTGTCAATGTTCAAGAGGAGTCAGGCTCCGTCAAATTTTGAAGCAGTGAGCTCTGCGTGCCTCTCGAGGTGTCAGAGGCATGTGAGGCATTCCGTCGAAAGGAGTCGGGGACCTAGGGCTTTCTCTAGGGACTCCACAGGTGGTGCAGACATCCCTTCAGCTTGTGAGATGAAAGACTAGACTGTATTCAAGCCACTGCAAGGAAAGCCGGCCTCCTTTCGAGTCAGGGCTTCTCGGTGTATATGCCCATTGAGGCAGCAATCTCAGGGTCCCTCCCTCATACCTATTGCTGAGAGAAGCCTCCTCTTGAGGGGCTTGTGGAAAGGTGGCCTACGTCTTGAGTCTAAGCCAGGGAGTCAGCTCTCATCTCGAGGCAATTTGGGGTACACGGAGCAGTCCTCGAGTTGCTCTGCTGAACTTGGTACTCCTCTAGACTTGGCCCGTTGTTCTCGGGGAACCTCTGGAGTTGCCTAAAGGGAGTCAAGCCTCAGGTCGTGTTTGATGGGGAACGGGGGATGGCTCTGGAGTCAATGCAGGGGAAGCGGGCCTCATCTCGAGTTGATTTGGGGCCCATGGAGCTCCTTCGCGATGCTGGTGTGACCTCAGGGTCCCTCTCTACTTGTGACAGTGTTTTTGCGGACTGTCTCGACATCCATCAAGCAAGTCGAGGCTCCTGACATGTTTCAGGGGGCTCACGGAATTGCTCTGCATGCAGTGCAGGGGAATCGGGCCTCATCTCGCTTGGAGGGGGAAGTCTCATGGTTTTTCTCGAGTTGCGGCGGGGACCTGGGGTACATTCTCGACTTACGGCGGGGATGGCCCTTCAACCCTCGTGTTGGTTCAACGAAGTCAGGACTCCTGTCGAGTTACGAGGGACACCTCAGGAGTCTCTTCGAGGCTTGGCAGGGCAAAAGGAACGCTTCTCGAGGTGAGTCGGGAGACCCAGGGTCCCTTTCCAGTAGCCACAGGGATACTGGGATTCCTGTCAATGTTCAAGAGGAGTCAGGCTCCGTCAAATTTTGAAGCAGTGAGCTCTGCGTGCCTCTCGAGGTGTCAGAGGCATGTGAGGCATTCCGTCGAAAGGAGTCGGGGACCTAGGGCTTTCTCTAGGGACTCCACAGGTGGTGCAGACATCCCTTCAGCTTGTGAGATGAAAGACTAGACTGTATTCAAGCCACTGCAAGGAAAGCCGGCCTCCTTTCGAGTCAGGGCTTCTCGGTGTATATGCCCATTGAGGCAGCAATCTCAGGGTCCCTCCCTCATACCTATTGCTGAGAGAAGCCTCCTCTTGAGGGGCTTGTGGAAAGGTGGCCTACGTCTTGAGTCTAAGCCAGGGAGTCAGCTCTCATCTCGAGGCAATTTGGGGTACACGGAGCAGTCCTCGAGTTGCTCTGCTGAACTTGGTACTCCTCTAGACTTGGCCCGTTGTTCTCGGGGAACCTCTGGAGTTGCCTAAAGGGAGTCAAGCCTCAGGTCGTGTTTGATGGGGAACGGGGGATGGCTCTGGAGTCAATGCAGGGGAAGCGGGCCTCATCTCGAGTTGATTTGGGGCCCATGGAGCTCCTTCGCGATGCTGGTGTGACCTCAGGGTCCCTCTCTACTTGTGACAGTGTTTTTGCGGACTGTCTCGACATCCATCAAGCAAGTCGAGGCTCCTGACATGTTTCAGGGGGCTCACGGAATTGCTCTGCATGCAGTGCAGGGGAATCGGGCCTCATCTCGCTTGGAGGGGGAAGTCTCATGGTTTTTCTCGAGTTGCGGCGGGGACCTGGGGTACATTCTCGACTTACGGCGGGGATGGCCCTTCAACCCTCGTGTTGGTTCAACGAAGTCAGGACTCCTGTCGAGTTACGAGGGACACCTCAGGAGTCTCTTCGAGGCTTGGCAGGGCAAAAGGAACGCTTCTCGAGGTGAGTCGGGAGACCCAGGGTCCCTTTCCAGTAGCCACAGGGATACTGGGATTCCTGTCAATGTTCAAGAGGAGTCAGGCTCCGTCAAATTTTGAAGCAGTGAGCTCTGCGTGCCTCTCGAGGTGTCAGAGGCATGTGAGGCATTCCGTCGAAAGGAGTCGGGGACCTAGGGCTTTCTCTAGGGACTCCACAGGTGGTGCAGACATCCCTTCAGCTTGTGAGATGAAAGACTAGACTGTATTCAAGCCACTGCAAGGAAAGCCGGCCTCCTTTCGAGTCAGGGCTTCTCGGTGTATATGCCCATTGAGGCAGCAATCTCAGGGTCCCTCCCTCATACCTATTGCTGAGAGAAGCCTCCTCTTGAGGGGCTTGTGGAAAGGTGGCCTACGTCTTGAGTCTAAGCCAGGGAGTCAGCTCTCATCTCGAGGCAATTTGGGGTACACGGAGCAGTCCTCGAGTTGCTCTGCTGAACTTGGTACTCCTCTAGACTTGGCCCGTTGTTCTCGGGGAACCTCTGGAGTTGCCTAAAGGGAGTCAAGCCTCAGGTCGTGTTTGATGGGGAACGGGGGATGGCTCTGGAGTCAATGCAGGGGAAGCGGGCCTCATCTCGAGTTGATTTGGGGCCCATGGAGCTCCTTCGCGATGCTGGTGTGACCTCAGGGTCCCTCTCTACTTGTGACAGTGTTTTTGCGGACTGTCTCGACATCCATCAAGCAAGTCGAGGCTCCTGACATGTTTCAGGGGGCTCACGGAATTGCTCTGCATGCAGTGCAGGGGAATCGGGCCTCATCTCGCTTGGAGGGGGAAGTCTCTCATGGTTTTTCTCGAGTTGCGGCGGGGACCTGGGGTACATTCTCGACTTACGGCGGGGATGGCCCTTCAACCCTCGTGTTGGTTCAACGAAGTCAGGACTCCTGTCGAGTTACGAGGGACACCTCAGGAGTCTCTTCGAGGCTTGGCAGGGCAAAAGGAACGCTTCTCGAGGTGAGTCGGGAGACCCAGGGTCCCTTTCCAGTAGCCACAGGGATACTGGGATTCCTGTCAATGTTCAAGAGGAGTCAGGCTCCGTCAAATTTTGAAGCAGTGAGCTCTGCGTGCCTCTCGAGGTGTCAGAGGCATGTGAGGCATTCCGTCGAAAGGAGTCGGGGACCTAGGGCTTTCTCTAGGGACTCCACAGGTGGTGCAGACATCCCTTCAGCTTGTGAGATGAAAGACTAGACTGTATTCAAGCCACTGCAAGGAAAGCCGGCCTCCTTTCGAGTCAGGGCTTCTCGGTGTATATGCCCATTGAGGCAGCAATCTCAGGGTCCCTCCCTCATACCTATTGCTGAGAGAAGCCTCCTCTTGAGGGGCTTGTGGAAAGGTGGCCTACGTCTTGAGTCTAAGCCAGGGAGTCAGCTCTCATCTCGAGGCAATTTGGGGTACACGGAGCAGTCCTCGAGTTGCTCTGCTGAACTTGGTACTCCTCTAGACTTGGGCCGTTGTTCTCGGGGAACCTCTGGAGTTGCCTAAAGGGAGTCAAGCCTCAGGTCGTGTTTGATGGGGAACGGGGGATGGCTCTGGAGTCAATGCAGGGGAAGCGGGCCTCATCTCGAGTTGATTTGGGGGCCCATGGAGCTCCTTCGCGATGCTGGTGTGACCTCAGGGTCCCTCTCTACTTGTGACAGTGTTTTTGCGGACTGTCTCGACATCCATCAAGCAAGTCGAGGCTCCTGACATGTTTCAGGGGGCTCACGGAATTGCTCTGCATGCAGTGCAGGGGAATCGGGCCTCATCTCGCTTGGAGGGGGAAGTCTCATGGTTTTTCTCGAGTTGCGGCGGGGACCTGGGGTACATTCTCGACTTACGGCGGGGATGGCCCTTCAACCCTCGTGTTGGTTCAACGAAGTCAGGACTCCTGTCGAGTTACGAGGGACACCTCAGGAGTCTCTTCGAGGCTTGGCAGGGCAAAAGGAACGCTTCTCGAGGTGAGTCGGGAGACCCAGGGTCCCTTTCCAGTAGCCACAGGGATACTGGGATTCCTGTCAATGTTCAAGAGGAGTCAGGCTCCGTCAAATTTTGAAGCAGTGAGCTCTGCGTGCCTCTCGAGGTGTCAGAGGCATGTGAGGCATTCCGTCGAAAGGAGTCGGGGACCTAGGGCTTTCTCTAGGGACTCCACAGGTGGTGCAGACATCCCTTCAGCTTGTGAGATGAAAGACTAGACTGTATTCAAGCCACTGCAAGGAAAGCCGGCCTCCTTTCGAGTCAGGGCTTCTCGGTGTATATGCCCATTGAGGCAGCAATCTCAGGGTCCCTCCCTCATACCTATTGCTGAGAGAAGCCTCCTCTTGAGGGGCTTGTGGAAAGGTGGCCTACGTCTTCAGTCTAAGCCAGGGAGTCAGCTCTCATCTCGAGGCAATTTGGGGTACACGGAGCAGTCCTCGAGTTGCTCTGCTGAACTTGGTACTCCTCTAGACTTGGCCCGTTGTTTCCTCGGGGAACCTCTGGAGTTGCCTAAAGGGAGTCAAGCCTCAGGTCGTGTTTGATGGGGAACGGGGGATGGCTCTGGAGTCAATGCAGGGGAAGCGGGCCTCATCTCGAGTTGATTTGGGGCCCATGGAGCTCCTTCGCGATGCTGGTGTGACCTCAGGGTCCCTCTCTACTTGTGACAGTGTTTTTGCGGACTGTCTCGACATCCATCAAGCAAGTCGAGGCTCCTGACATGTTTCAGGGGGCTCACGGAATTGCTCTGCATGCAGTGCAGGGGAATCGGGGCACCTCATCTCGCTTGGAGGGGGAAGTCTCATGGTTTTTCTCGAGTTGCGGCGGGGACCTGGGGTACATTCTCGACTTACGGCGGGGGGATGGCCCTTCAACCCCTCGTGTTGGTTCAACGAAGTCAGGACTCCTGTCGAGTTACGAGGGACACCTCAGGAGTCTCTTCGAGGCTTGGCAGGGCAAAAGGAACGCTTCTCGAGGTGAGTCGGGAGACCCAGGGTCCCTTTCCAGTAGCCACAGGGATACTGGGATTCCTGTCAATGTTCAAGAGGAGTCAGGCTCCGTCAAATTTTGAAGCAGTGAGCTCTGCGTGCCTCTCGAGGTGTCAGAGGCATGTGAGGCATTCCGTCGAAAGGAGTCGGGGGACCTAGGGCTTTCTCTAGGGACTCCACAGGTGGTGCAGACATCCCTTCAGCTTGTGAGATGAAAGACTAGACTGTATTCAAGCCACTGCAAGGAAAGCCGGCCTCCTTTCGAGTCAGGGCTTCTCGGTGTATATGCCCATTGAGGCAGCAATCTCAGGGTCCCTCCCTCATACCTATTGCTGAGAGAAGCCTCCTCTTGAGGGGCTTGTGGAAAGGTGGCCTACGTCTTGAGTCTAAGCCAGGGAGTCAGCTCTCATCTCGAGGCAATTTGGGGTACACGGAGCAGTCCTCGAGTTGCTCTGCTGAACTTGGTACTCCTCTAGACTTGGCCCGTTGTTCTCGGGGAACCTCTGGAGTTGCCTAAAGGGAGTCAAGCCTCAGGTCGTGTTTGATGGGGAACGGGGGATGGCTCTGGAGTCAATGCAGGGGAAGCGGGCCTCATCTCGAGTTGATTTGGGGCCCATGGAGCTCCTTCGCGATGCTGGTGTGACCTCAGGGTCCCTCTCTACTTGTGACAGTGTTTTTGCGGACTGTCTCGACATCCATCAAGCAAGTCGAGGCTCCTGACATGTTTCAGGGGGCTCACGGAATTGCTCTGCATGCAGTGCAGGGGAATCGGGCCTCATCTCGCTTGGAGGGGGAAGTCTCATGGTTTTTCTCGAGTTGCGGCGGGGACCTGGGGTACATTCTCGACTTACGGCGGGGATGGCCCTTCAACCCTCGTGTTGGTTCAACGAAGTCAGGACTCCTGTCGAGTTACGAGGGACACCTCAGGAGTCTCTTCGAGGCTTGGCAGGGCAAAAGGAACGCTTCTCGAGGTGAGTCGGGAGACCCAGGGTCCCTTTCCAGTAGCCACAGGGATACTGGGATTCCTGTCAATGTTCAAGAGGAGTCAGGCTCCGTCAAATTTTGAAGCAGTGAGCTCTGCGTGCCTCTCGAGGTGTCAGAGGCATGTGAGGCATTCCGTCGAAAGGAGTCGGGGACCTAGGGCTTTCTCTAGGGACTCCACAGGTGGTGCAGACATCCCTTCAGCTTGTGAGATGAAAGACTAGACTGTATTCAAGCCACTGCAAGGAAAGCCGGCCTCCTTTCGAGTCAGGGCTTCTCGGTGTATATGCCCATTGAGGCAGCAATCTCAGGGTCCCTCCCTCATACCTATTGCTGAGAGAAGCCTCCTCTTGAGGGGCTTGTGGAAAGGTGGCCTACGTCTTGAGTCTAAGCCAGGGAGTCAGCTCTCATCTCGAGGCAATTTGGGGTACACGGAGCAGTCCTCGAGTTGCTCTGCTGAACTTGGTACTCCTCTAGACTTGGCCCGTTGTTCTCGGGGAACCTCTGGAGTTGCCTAAAGGGAGTCAAGCCTCAGGTCGTGTTTGATGGGGAACGGGGGATGGCTCTGGAGTCAATGCAGGGGAAGCGGGCCTCATCTCGAGTTGATTTGGGGCCCATGGAGCTCCTTCGCGATGCTGGTGTGACCTCAGGGTCCCTCTCTACTTGTGACAGTGTTTTTGCGGACTGTCTCGACATCCATCAAGCAAGTCGAGGCTCCTGACATGTTTCAGGGGGCTCACGGAATTGCTCTGCATGCAGTGCAGGGGAATCGGGCCTCATCTCGCTTGGAGGGGGAAGTCTCATGGTTTTTCTCGAGTTGCGGCGGGGACCTGGGGTACATTCTCGACTTACGGCGGGGATGGCCCTTCAACCCTCGTGTTGGTTCAACGAAGTCAGGACTCCTGTCGAGTTACGAGGGACACCTCAGGAGTCTCTTCGAGGCTTGGCAGGGCAAAAGGAACGCTTCTCGAGGTGAGTCGGGAGACCCAGGGTCCCTTTCCAGTAGCCACAGGGATACTGGGATTCCTGTCAATGTTCAAGAGGAGTCAGGCTCCGTCAAATTTTGAAGCAGTGAGCTCTGCGTGCCTCTCGAGGTGTCAGAGGCATGTGAGGCATTCCGTCGAAAGGAGTCGGGGACCTAGGGCTTTCTCTAGGGACTCCACAGGTGGTGCAGACATCCCTTCAGCTTGTGAGATGAAAGACTAGACTGTATTCAAGCCACTGCAAGGAAAGCCGGCCTCCTTTCGAGTCAGGGCTTCTCGGTGTATATGCCCATTGAGGCAGCAATCTCAGGGTCCCTCCCTCATACCTATTGCTGAGAGAAGCCTCCTCTTGAGGGGCTTGTGGAAAGGTGGCCTACGTCTTGAGTCTAAGCCAGGGAGTCAGCTCTCATCTCGAGGCAATTTGGGGTACACGGAGCAGTCCTCGAGTTGCTCTGCTGAACTTGGTACTCCTCTAGACTTGGCCCGTTGTTCTCGGGGAACCTCTGGAGTTGCCTAAAGGGAGTCAAGCCTCAGGTCGTGTTTGATGGGGAACGGGGGATGGCTCTGGAGTCAATGCAGGGGAAGCGGGCCTCATCTCGAGTTGATTTGGGGCCCATGGAGCTCCTTCGCGATGCTGGTGTGACCTCAGGGTCCCTCTCTACTTGTGACAGTGTTTTTGCGGACTGTCTCGACATCCATCAAGCAAGTCGAGGCTCCTGACATGTTTCAGGGGGCTCACGGAATTGCTCTGCATGCAGTGCAGGGGAATCGGGCCTCATCTCGCTTGGAGGGGGAAGTCTCATGGTTTTTTTTCTCGAGTTGCGGCGGGGACCTGGGGTACATTCTCGACTTACGGCGGGGATGGCCCTTCAACCCTCGTGTTGGTTCAACGAAGTCAGGACTCCTGTCGAGTTACGAGGGACACCTCAGGAGTCTCTTCGAGGCTTGGCAGGGCAAAAGGAACGCTTCTCGAGGTGAGTCGGGAGACCCAGGGTCCCTTTCCAGTAGCCACAGGGATACTGGGATTCCTGTCAATGTTCAAGAGGAGTCAGGCTCCGTCAAATTTTGAAGCAGTGAGCTCTGCGTGCCTCTCGAGGTGTCAGAGGCATGTGAGGCATTCCGTCGAAAGGAGTCGGGGACCTAGGGCTTTCTCTAGGGACTCCACAGGTGGTGCAGACATCCCTTCAGCTTGTGAGATGAAAGACTAGACTGTATTCAAGCCACTGCAAGGAAAGCCGGCCTCCTTTCGAGTCAGGGCTTCTCGGTGTATATGCCCATTGAGGCAGCAATCTCAGGGTCCCTCCCTCATACCTATTGCTGAGAGAAGCCTCCTCTTGAGGGGCTTGTGGAAAGGTGGCCTACGTCTTGAGTCTAAGCCAGGGAGTCAGCTCTCATCTCGAGGCAATTTGGGGTACACGGAGCAGTCCTCGAGTTGCTCTGCTGAACTTGGTACTCCTCTAGACTTGGCCCGTTGTTCTCGGGGAACCTCTGGAGTTGCCTAAAGGGAGTCAAGCCTCAGGTCGTGTTTGATGGGGAACGGGGGGGATGGCTCTGGAGTCAATGCAGGGGAAGCGGGCCTCATCTCGAGTTGATTTGGGGCCCATGGAGCTCCTTCGCGATGCTGGTGTGACCTCAGGGTCCCTCTCTACTTGTGACAGTGTTTTTGCGGACTGTCTCGACATCCATCAAGCAAGTCGAGGCTCCTGACATGTTTCAGGGGGCTCACGGAATTGCTCTGCATGCAGTGCAGGGGAATCGGGCCTCATCTCGCTTGGAGGGGGAAGTCTCATGGTTTTTTCTCGAGTTGCGGCGGGGACCTGGGGTACATTCTCGACTTACGGCGGGGATGGCCCTTCAACCCTCGTGTTGGTTCAACGAAGTCAGGACTCCTGTCGAGTTACGAGGGACACCTCAGGAGTCTCTTCGAGGCTTGGCAGGGCAAAAGGAACGCTTCTCGAGGTGAGTCGGGAGACCCAGGGTCCCTTTCCAGTAGCCACAGGGATACTGGGATTCCTGTCAATGTTCAAGAGGAGTCAGGCTCCGTCAAATTTTGAAGCAGTGAGCTCTGCGTGCCTCTCGAGGTGTCAGAGGCATGTGAGGCATTCCGTCGAAAGGAGTCGGGGACCTAGGGCTTTCTCTAGGGACTCCACAGGTGGTGCAGACATCCCTTCAGCTTGTGAGATGAAAGACTAGACTGTATTCAAGCCACTGCAAGGAAAGCCGGCCTCCTTTCGAGTCAGGGCTTCTCGGTGTATATGCCCATTGAGGCAGCAATCTCAGGGTCCCTCCCTCATACCTATTGCTGAGAGAAGCCTCCTCTTGAGGGGCTTGTGGAAAGGTGGCCTACGTCTTGAGTCTAAGCCAGGGAGTCAGCTCTCATCTCGAGGCAATTTGGGGTACACGGAGCAGTCCTCGAGTTGCTCTGCTGAACTTGGTACTCCTCTAGACTTGGCCCGTTGTTCTCGGGGAACCTCTGGAGTTGCCCTAAAGGGAGTCAAGCCTCAGGTCGTGTTTGATGGGGAACGGGGGATGGCTCTGGAGTCAATGCAGGGGAAGCGGGCCTCATCTCGAGTTGATTTGGGGCCCATGGAGCTCCTTCGCGATGCTGGTGTGACCTCAGGGTCCCTCTCTACTTTGTGACAGTGTTTTTTTGCGGACTGTCTCGACATCCATCAAGCAAGTCGAGGCTCCTGACATGTTTCAGGGGGCTCACGGAATTGCTCTGCATGCAGTGCAGGGGAATCGGGCCTCATCTCGCTTGGAGGGGGAAGTCTCATGGTTTTTCTCGAGTTGCGGCGGGGACCTGGGGTACATTCTCGACTTACGGCGGGGATGGCCCTTCAACCCTCGTGTTGGTTCAACGAAGTCAGGACTCCTGTCGAGTTACGAGGGACACCTCAGGAGTCTCTTCGAGGCTTGGCAGGGCAAAAGGAACGCTTCTCGAGGTGAGTCGGGAGACCCAGGGTCCCTTTCCAGTAGCCACAGGGATACTGGGATTCCTGTCAATGTTCAAGAGGAGTCAGGCTCCGTCAAATTTTGAAGCAGTGAGCTCTGCGTGCCTCTCGAGGTGTCAGAGGCATGTGAGGCATTCCGTCGAAAGGAGTCGGGGGGCCTAGGGCTTTCTCTAGGGACTCCACAGGTGGTGCAGACATCCCTTCAGCTTGTGAGATGAAAGACTAGACTGTATTCAAGCCACTGCAAGGAAAGCCGGCCTCCTTTCGAGTCAGGGCTTCTCGGTGTATATGCCCATTGAGGCAGCAATCTCAGGGTCCCTCCCTCATACCTATTGCTGAGAGAAGCCTCCTCTTGAGGGGCTTTGGAAAGGTGGCCTACGTCTTGAGTCTAAGCCAGGGAGTCAGCTCTCATCTCGAGGCAATTTGGGGTACACGGAGCAGTCCTCGAGTTGCTCTGCTGAACTTGGTACTCCTCTAGACTTGGCCCGTTGTTCTCGGGGAACCTCTGGAGTTGCCTAAAGGGAGTCAAGCCTCAGGTCGTGTTTGATGGGGAACGGGGGATGGCTCTGGAGTCAATGCAGGGGAAGCGGGCCTCATCTCGAGTTGATTTGGGGCCCATGGAGCTCCTTCGCGATGCTGGTGTGACCTCAGGGTCCCTCTCTACTTGTGACAGTGTTTTTGCGGACTGTCTCGACATCCATCAAGCAAGTCGAGGCTCCTGACATGTTTCAGGGGGCTCACGGAATTGCTCTGCATGCAGTGCAGGGGAATCGGGCCTCATCTCGCTTGGAGGGGGAAGTCTCATGGTTTTTCTCGAGTTGCGGCGGGGACCTGGGGTACATTCTCGACTTACGGCGGGGATGGCCCTTCAACCCTCGTGTTGGTTCAACGAAGTCAGGACTCCTGTCGAGTTACGAGGGACACCTCAGGAGTCTCTTCGAGGCTTGGCAGGGCAAAAGGAACGCTTCTCGAGGTGAGTCGGGAGACCCAGGGTCCCTTTCCAGTAGCCACAGGGATACTGGGATTCCTGTCAATGTTCAAGAGGAGTCAGGCTCCGTCAAATTTTGAAGCAGTGAGCTCTGCGTGCCTCTCGAGGTGTCAGAGGCATGTGAGGCATTCCGTCGAAAGGAGTCGGGGACCTAGGGCTTTCTCTAGGGACTCCACAGGTGGTGCAGACATCCCTTCAGCTTGTGAGATGAAAGACTAGACTGTATTCAAGCCACTGCAAGGAAAGCCGGCCTCCTTTCGAGTCAGGGCTTCTCGGTGTATATGCCCATTGAGGCAGCAATCTCAGGGTCCCTCCCTCATACCTATTGCTGAGAGAAGCCTCCTCTTGAGGGGCTTGTGGAAAGGTGGCCTACGTCTTGAGTCTAAGCCAGGGAGTCAGCTCTCATCTCGAGGCAATTTGGGGTACACGGAGCAGTCCTCGAGTTGCTCTGCTGAACTTGGTACTCCTCTAGACTTGGCCCGTTGTTTCTCGGGGAACCTCTGGAGTTGCCTAAAGGGAGTCAAGCCTCAGGTCGTGTTTGATGGGGAACGGGGGGATGGCTCTGGAGTCAATGCAGGGGAAGCGGGCCTCATCTCGAGTTGATTTGGGGCCCATGGAGCTCCTTCGCGATGCTGGTGTGACCTCAGGGTCCCTCTCTACTTGTGACAGTGTTTTTGCGGACTGTCTCGACATCCATCAAGCAAGTCGAGGCTCCTGACATGTTTCAGGGGGCTCACGGAATTGCTCTGCATGCAGTGCAGGGGAATCGGGCCTCATCTCGCTTGGAGGGGGAAGTCTCATGGTTTTTCTCGAGTTGCGGCGGGGACCTGGGGTACATTCTCGACTTACGGCGGGGATGGCCCTTCAACCCTCGTGTTGGTTCAACGAAGTCAGGACTCCTGTCGAGTTACGAGGGACACCTCAGGAGTCTCTTCGAGGCTTGGCAGGGCAAAAGGAACGCTTCTCGAGGTGAGTCGGGAGACCCAGGGTCCCTTTCCAGTAGCCACAGGGATACTGGGATTCCTGTCAATGTTCAAGAGGAGTCAGGCTCCGTCAAATTTTGAAGCAGTGAGCTCTGCGTGCCTCTCTCGAGGTGTCAGAGGCATGTGAGGCATTCCGTCGAAAGGAGTCGGGGACCTAGGGCTTTCTCTAGGGACTCCACAGGTGGTGCAGACATCCCTTCAGCTTGTGAGATGAAAGACTAGACTGTATTCAAGCCACTGCAAGGAAAGCCGGCCTCCTTTCGAGTCAGGGCTTCTCGGTGTATATGCCCATTGAGGCAGCAATCTCAGGGTCCCTCCCTCATACCTATTGCTGAGAGAGAAGCCTCCTCTTGAGGGGCTTGTGGAAAGGTGGCCTACGTCTTGAGTCTAAGCCAGGGAGTCAGCTCTCATCTCGAGGCAATTTGGGGTACACGGAGCAGTCCTCGAGTTGCTCTGCTGAACTTGGTACTCCTCTAGACTTGGCCCGTTGTTCTCGGGGAACCTCTGGAGTTGCCTAAAGGGAGTCAAGCCTCAGGTCGTGTTTGATGGGGAACGGGGGATGGCTCTGGAGTCAATGCAGGGGAAGCGGGCCTCATCTCGAGTTGATTTGGGGCCCATGGAGCTCCTTCGCGATGCTGGTGTGACCTCAGGGTCCCTCTCTACTTGTGACAGTGTTTTTGCGGACTGTCTCGACATCCATCAAGCAAGTCGAGGCTCCTGACATGTTTCAGGGGGCTCACGGAATTGCTCTGCATGCAGTGCAGGGGAATCGGGCCTCATCTCGCTTGGAGGGGGAAGTCTCATGGTTTTTCTCGAGTTGCGGCGGGGACCTGGGGTACATTCTCGACTTACGGCGGGGATGGCCCTTCAACCCTCGTGTTGGTTCAACGAAGTCAGGACTCCTGTCGAGTTACGAGGGACACCTCAGGAGTCTCTTCGAGGCTTGGCAGGGCAAAAGGAAACGCTTCTCGAGGTGAGTCGGGAGACCCAGGGTCCCTTTCCAGTAGCCACAGGGATACTGGGATTCCTGTCAATGTTCAAGAGGAGTCAGGCTCCGTCAAATTTTGAAGCAGTGAGCTCTGCGTGCCTCTCGAGGTGTCAGAGGCATGTGAGGCATTCCGTCGAAAGGAGTCGGGGACCTAGGGCTTTCTCTAGGGACTCCACAGGTGGTGCAGACATCCCTTCAGCTTGTGAGATGAAAAGACTAGACTGTATTCAAGCCACTGCAAGGAAAGCCGGCCTCCTTTCGAGTCAGGGCTTCTCGGTGTATATGCCCATTGAGGCAGCAATCTCAGGGTCCCTCCCTCATACCTATTGCTGAGAGAAGCCTCCTCTTGAGGGGCTTGTGGAAAGGTGGCCTACGTCTTGAGTCTAAGCCAGGGAGTCAGCTCTCATCTCGAGGCAATTTGGGGTACACGGAGCAGTCCTCGAGTTGCTCTGCTGAACTTGGTACTCCTCTAGACTTGGCCCGTTGTTCTCGGGGAACCTCTGGAGTTGCCTAAAGGGAGTCAAGCCTCAGGTCGTGTTTGATGGGGAACGGGGGATGGCTCTGGAGTCAATGCAGGGGAAGCGGGCCTCATCTCGAGTTGATTTGGGGCCCATGGAGCTCCTTCGCGATGCTGGTGTGACCTCAGGGTCCCTCTCTACTTGTGACAGTGTTTTTGCGGACTGTCTCGACATCCATCAAGCAAGTCGAGGCTCCTGACATGTTTCAGGGGGCTCACGGAATTGCTCTGCATGCAGTGCAGGGGAATCGGGCCTCATCTCGCTTGGAGGGGGAAGTCTCATGGTTTTTCTCGAGTTGCGGCGGGGACCTGGGGTACATTCTCGACTTACGGCGGGGATGGCCCTTCAACCCTCGTGTTGGTTCAACGAAGTCAGGACTCCTGTCGAGTTACGAGGGACACCTCAGGAGTCTCTTCGAGGCTTGGCAGGGCAAAAGGAACGCTTCTCGAGGTGAGTCGGGAGACCCAGGGTCCCTTTCCAGTAGCCACAGGGATACTGGGATTCCTGTCAATGTTCAAGAGGAGTCAGGCTCCGTCAAATTTTGAAGCAGTGAGCTCTGCGTGCCTCTCGAGGGTGTCAGAGGCATGTGAGGCATTCCGTCGAAAGGAGTCGGGGACCTAGGGCTTTCTCTAGGGACTCCACAGGTGGTGCAGACATCCCTTCAGCTTGTGAGATGAAAGACTAGACTGTATTCAAGCCACTGCAAGGAAAGCCGGCCTCCTTTCGAGTCAGGGCTTCTCGGTGTATATGCCCATTGAGGCAGCAATCTCAGGGTCCCTCCCCTCATACCTATTGCTGAGAGAAGCCTCCTCTTGAGGGGCTTGTGGAAAGGTGGCCTACGTCTTGAGTCTAAGCCAGGGAGTCAGCTCTCATCTCGAGGCAATTTGGGGTACACGGAGCAGTCCTCGAGTTGCTCTGCTGAACTTGGTACTCCTCTAGACTTGGCCCGTTGTTCTCGGGGAACCTCTGGAGTTGCCTAAAGGGAGTCAAGCCTCAGGTCGTGTTTGATGGGGAACGGGGGATGGCTCTGGAGTCAATGCAGGGGAAGCGGGCCTCATCTCGAGTTGATTTGGGGCCCATGGAGCTCCTTCGCGATGCTGGTGTGACCTCAGGGTCCCTCTCTACTTGTGACAGTGTTTTTGCGCGGACTGTCTCGACATCCATCAAGCAAGTCGAGGCTCCTGACATGTTTCAGGGGGCTCACGGAATTGCTCTGCATGCAGTGCAGGGGAATCGGGCCTCATCTCGCTTGGAGGGGGAAGTCTCATGGTTTTTCTCGAGTTGCGGCGGGGACCTGGGGTACATTCTCGACTTACGGCGGGGATGGCCCCTTCAACCCTCGTGTTGGTTCAACGAAGTCAGGACTCCTGTCGAGTTACGAGGGACACCTCAGGAGTCTCTTCGAGGCTTGGCAGGGCAAAAGGAACGCTTCTCTCGAGGTGAGTCGGGAGACCCCAGGGTCCCTTTCCAGTAGCCACAGGGATACTGGGATTCCTGTCAATGTTCAAGAGGAGTCAGGCTCCGTCAAATTTTGAAGCAGTGAGCTCTGCGTGCCTCTCGAGGTGTCAGAGGCATGTGAGGCATTCCGTCGAAAGGAGTCGGGGACCTAGGGCTTTCTCTAGGGACTCCACAGGTGGTGCAGACATCCCTTCAGCTTGTGAGATGAAAGACTAGACTGTATTCAAGCCACTGCAAGAAAGCCGGCCTCCTTTTCGAGTCAGGGCTTCTCGGTGTAATATGCCCATTGAGGCAGCAATCTCAGGGTCCCTCCCTCATACCTATTGCTGAGAGAAGCCTCCTCTTGAGGGCTTGTGTGAAAGGTGGCCTACGGTCTTGAGTCTAAGCCAGGGAATCAGCTCTCATCTCGAGGCAATTGGGTACACGGAGCAGTCCTCGAGTTGCTCTGCTGAACTTGGTACTCCTCTATCGTCTGTAACTATGTGACAGTGTCTTTTGAGCGACATCTTTCTCTGACATCCATCAAGTCACACGGTTGTAGGTTCCTGAGACATGTGCGTTCAAGGGGGCTGCACGGGAATTGCTCTGCATGCTGTGCAAGAGCTGGGCAATCAGGGCCTCCATTCTCGCTTGAAGGGGGAAGTCTGTCATCAAAACGGATTTGTGTCTCGGAGTTGCGGTAGGGTGACTTGGGGTACATCTTTCTCTAGACTTAACGGCAGGGGGATTTGGGCCCTCAATTCAACCCCCGTGTATGGTTCTCACGCGAAGTCAGGACGTGCATGTCCGTTGAGTTACGGAGGTGGGCCACATCAGTGTCTACTTCGGAGAGCTGTGCAGGGCAAAGAGGAACGCTTGCTCTCGAGTTCCGTGAGTATGAGTCGGAGAACCAGGGCCCCTTTCCAGTGCGCCACATTGATACTGGTGATTCCTGGTCAATATGTTAAAGATGGAGTCAAGGCTACCCGTTTCAAATTGTTAGCGGATAAGGCAGTGAAGCTCCTGCGTTCTCTCTCGAGTTTGGCGTCGAGTGGCAAGTGTGAGGCATTCCGTCGAAAGGGGAGTCTGGGGACCTTGGGACTTTTCCTCTATGGGACTCCACAGGTTGGTGCGTAGACAATCCCTTCAGCGTATTGTGAATACTGAAAAGACTAGGACAGTATTTCAAGATCCACTGTCAAGGGAAAGCCAGGCTCTCCTCACTTTCGAGTCAGTGTGCTTCTACCGCGCGTGATAAGCCCATTTGAGTAGGCAGCTCAAGTCTCAGGGGTCGCCGTCCTTCAGACCTGATTGCTGAGAGATGGCCTCACTCGTGAGGGGCTTGTGGAATAAGGGTGGGCTCATATAGTCGGGAGTTTCTTGAGTCTAAGCCTGTGGAATCTCAGCTCCATCTCGCAGGCAATTATCGTTGGGTACACGGATAGCAGTCCTCTCGAGTTAGTTGACTCGTGCCTTGAACGTGGGTCACCCCTGCTCTAGACTTGGCCCGTTTGTTTCTGCGCGCGGACCCTCTGGCACGCTTGCGCTAGAAAGGGCTAGTACAACGTGCTCAGGTCGTGTACTTTGAACTGGGGAAGCGACGGCGGATGGCTCATGGAGTCAATGCAGGGTGATGAGCGTGGAGCGTAATCTCGCGTTTATAGCTTTGGGGCCCATCGGGAGTCTACATCGCGATGCTGGTGTGACCGTCAGGGTCCCCGTCCTCTACTTGTCGTCAGATGTTTTTTGCGGACTGTCCTCGACATCCATTAAGCCTGTCGGAGCGTGCCAGACATGTTTTGCAGGGGGCTCACGGAAATTGCTCGTTCACTGCAGTGCAGTGGGACATCGGGCCTCATCGTCGCTTGGAGGGGGCAAGTGCTCAGTGTCCTTTCCTCGAGCTTGCGGCAGGGAACCTGGGGCTACATTCTCGAGACTTCCGGGCAGAGGGCTGGACCTCTCTTCATACCTTCGTGTGGTGGTTCAACGAAGTCAGGGACTACCTGTCGGGTTTTGCACGGATGGGACACCCTCAGGAGTCTCTTACGAGGCTCGAGGAAGGGCAAAAGGAACGCTTCTCGTGTCCTCGCGATTGAAGTCCGGCGAGGGGGGGGTGAACACCCGCAGGGTCACCCTTTCCTGTAGCCGACTCAGATGTGATTCATGGGGAAATCCGTAGGTGCAATGCTTCGTAGAGGAGATTCAGGGCGTCCTAGCCACAAAATTTTAGTGATATGTCACGATTGTGCTTTACTGCTGTGCCTCTCGAGGTCGTCAGTCGAGGAGGCCATGTTGAGGCTATTCGCGGTTCGCAAGAAGGAAATCGGTGGGCCTAGGGCTTGTTCGTCTAGGGTACTCAGCCACAGAGTGGTTGCAGACTTACCCTTCATCTTGTGAGATGAGAATGACGTATATCTGTATATACAAGGCACGACTGTCCTAGGAAAGGCGGCCGTTCCTTTCGTGTAGTCAGGAGCTGTCTCACGTGTGATATGCACCCATTGACCTGCAGCAATAGTATCAGGGTCCCTCCATCACATATCCTATTGCTTGAGAGCAGACCTGTCCTCTTGAAGGGGCTTTGTGTGGAGATGGTGGCCAACGTCTTGAGTCTAAGCTAGGGGAAATCAGCGCTGTCATATATCGATTGGCAAATTGTGGAGTGTTAATACGTAGCCGTAGCTACGAGATTGCTTCTGCTGAACTTGTGCATTGTCGCGCTATCTACCTCTAGACCTATCGCACCGGTTGTGCTCTGGTGGGAACCTCTTGAGGTTGCCCTAAAGGGAAGTCAGAGCCTCAGAGACGAGTCTTGCTGCGCGGTAGCGGTGGAATGGGCTTCTGGAATGTCAGAGTGTCAGGGGAGGCTGTGGTAGCCTCTAGATCTCGAGTTGATCTTAAGAGTGGCCATGGGAGAGCTCCTTTCTTCGCGTATGCTGGTTGTGACCTCAGGGTCCCTCTCTACTTGTGACTAGTGTTTTTTTGCGGACTTGTCACTCGACATCCATCAAGCAAAGTACGAGAGAGCTCCATGACATTTTTTCAGGGGGGCGCACGGAATTGCTCTCTGCATGCAGTGCAGGGGAACTGGGGCCGGTACATCTCGCTTGGAGGAGGGGAAGTTCATGGGTTTTTCTCGAGTTGCGGCGGGGACCTGGGGTACATCTCGGACTTACGGCGGGGATCTGGCCCTTCAACCCTGTGTTCGGGTTCAACGAAGTCAGGACTGCCTGTCGAGTTACGAGGGGACACCTCAGGAGTCTCTTCGAGGAGCTGGCTAGGGCAAAAGGAAAGCTTCTCGAGGTGTGAGTGGGAGACAGGGTCCACCATTCCAGTAGCCACAGGGAGATACTGGGATTCATGTCAATGTTTGACAAGAGGAGTCAAGGCTCCGTCAAATTTTGAAGCAGTGAGACTCTGACGTGCCTCTCGAGGTGGTCAGAGGCATGTGAGGCATTCCGTCGAAAGTAGTCGGGGGATGGTGCGCAGTGGGACATTTTGGGTGGCGGTGAGTGAAGGTTGTATGAACCCTACTAGGGACTGTCCACAGGTGGTGCAGAGCATTCCTTCGAGCCTTGTGAGATTGAAACGACTAGACTGTATTCAAGCCACTGCAAGGCAAATCCCGGCCTATCCCTGTCGAGTTCAGGGCTTCTCGGTGTACTATGCCCATTGAGGCTGCTATCTCAGTGAAGGTCCCTCCCTCATACCTATTGTGAGAGAAGCTCTTCTTGAGGGGCGGTGGAAAGGTGGCCTACGTTTGAGTCTAAAGCAGGGATCAGCTCTCATCTCGACGGCAATTTGGGTACACGAGCAGTCTCGAGTTGCTCTGCTGACTTTGTACTCGTCTAGATTGGCCCGTTGATTCTCCGGGATAACCTCTGAGTTGCCTAAAGGGTGTCAAGCTCAAGTTCGTGTTTGATGGGAACTGGGGATGGCTCTGGAGTCAAATGCAGGGGAAATGGGAAGTGGTCTCTGGTTGATTTGGGGCCAATGGAGCTCCTTCGCGATGTGGTGTGACCTTCGGTCCCTCTCTATTGTGACAGTGTTTTTGCGGACTGTCTCGAATCATCAGCTAGTCGAGGCTCCTGACATGTTTCAGGGGGCTCACGGAATTGCTCTGCATGCAGTGCAGGGGAATCGGGCCTCATCTCGCTTGGAGGGGGAAGTCTCATGGTTTTTCTCGAGTTGCGGCGGGGACCTGGGGTACATTCTCGACTTACGGCGGGGATGGCCCTTCAACCCTCGTGTTTGTTCAACGAAGTCAGGACTCCTGTCGAGTTACGAGGGACACCTCAGGAGTCTCTTCGAGGCTTGGCAGGGCAAAAGGAACGCTTCTCGAGGTGAGTCGGGAGACCCAGGGTCCCTTTCCAGTAGCCACAGGGATACTGGGATTCCTGTCAATGTTCAAGAGGAGTCAGGCTCCGTCAAATTTTGAAGCAGTGAGCTCTGCGTGCCTCTCGAGGTGTCAGAGGCATGTGAGGCATTCCGTCGAAAGGAGTCGGGGACCTAGGGCTTTCTCTAGGGACTCCACAGGTGGTGCAGACATCCCTTCACTTGTGAGATGAAAGACTAGACTGTATTTCCAAGCATGCAAGAACAGGCTCCTTACGACAGTCAGGTTCTCGGGTGTATATGCATTGAGGCAGCCAACTCTCAGGGTCCCTCCTCCACTATTCGTCTTCGAGAGAAGGCCTCCTTTTGAGGGGCTCTGTGGAAAGGTGCGCCTACGTCCTTGAGTCGTAAGCAAGGGGAAGCAGCTCTCATCCAGAGGCATTTTGGGGTACACGGCGCAGTCCTCGAGTTGCTCTGCTGAACTTGGTACTCCTTTAGACTTGGCCCGTTGTTCTCGGGGAGGATCTTCTGGAGTTGCCTAAAGGGAGTTCAAGCCTCAGGTCGTAGTTTGATGGGGAACGGGGGATGGACTCTGGAGTCAATGCAGGGGAAGCGGGGCCTCATCTCGAGCTGATTTGGGGGGGCCATGGAGCTACCTTCGCAGATGCTGGTTGTGTGTGTACCTCAGGTCCCCTCTCTACTTGTGAACAATGTTTTTGCGGGACTGTCTCGACATCCATCAAGCAAGTCGAGGCTCCTGACTTGAGTTTCATCTTCGAGGCTTGGCAGGGCAAAAGGAACGCTTCTCGAGGTGAGTCGGGAGACCCAGGGTCCCTTTCCAGTAGCCACAGGGATACTGGGATTCCTGTCAATGTTCAAGAGGAGTCAGGCTCCGTCAAATTTTGAAGCAGTGAGCTCTGCGTGCCTCTCGAGGTGTCAGAGGCATGTGAGGCATTCCGTCGAAAGGAGTCGGGGACCTAGGGCTTTCTCTAGGGACTCCACAGGTGGTGCAGACATCCCTTCAGCTTGTGAGATGAAAGACTAGACTGTATTCAAGCCACTGCAAGGAAAGCCGGCCTCCTTTCGAGTCAGGGCTTCTCGGTGTATATGCCCATTGAGGCAGCAATCTCAGGGTCCCTCCCTCATACCTATTGCTGAGAGAAGCCTCCTCTTGAGGGGCTTGTGGAAAGGTGGCCTACGTCTTGAGTCTAAGCCAGGGAATCAGCTCTCATCTCGAGGCAATTTGGGGTACACGGAGCAGTCCTCGAGTTGCTCTGCTGAACTTGGTACTCCTCTAGACTTGGCCCGTTGTTCTCGGGGAACCTCTGGAGTTGCCTAAAGGGAGTCAAGCCTCAGGTCGTGTTTGATGGGGAACGGGGGATGGCTCTGGAGTCAATGCAGGGGAAGCGGGCCTCATCTCGAGTTGATTTGGGGCCCATGGAGCTCCTTCGCGATGCTGGTGTGACCTCAGGGTCCCTCTCTACTTGTGACAGTGTTTTTGCGGACTGTCTCGACATCCATCAAGCAAGTCGAGGCTCCTGACATGTTTCAGGGGGCTCACGGAATTGCTCTGCATGCAGTGCAGGGGAATCGGGCCTCATCTCGCTTGGAGGGGGAAGTCTCATGGTTTTTCTCGAGTTGCGGCGGGGACCTGGGGTACATTCTCGACTTACGGCGGGGATGGCCCTTCAACCCTCGTGTTGGTTCAACGAAGTCAGGACTCCTGTCGAGTTACGAGGGACACCTCAGGAGTCTCTTCGAGGCTTGGCAGGGCAAAAGGAACGCTTCTCGAGGTGAGTCGGGAGACCCAGGGTCCCTTTCCAGTAGCCACAGGGATACTGGGATTCCTGTCAATGTTCAAGAGGAGTCAGGCTCCGTCAAATTTTGAAGCAGTGAGCTCTGCGTGCCTCTCGAGGTGTCAGAGGCATGTGAGGCATTCCGTCGAAAGGAGTCGGGGACCTAGGGCTTTCTCTAGGGACTCCACAGGTGGTGCAGACATCCCTTCAGCTTGTGAGATGAAAGACTAGACTGTATTCAAGCCACTGCAAGGAAAGCCGGCCTCCTTTCGAGTCAGGGCTTCTCGGTGTATATGCCCATTGAGGCAGCAATCTCAGGGTCCCTCCCTCATACCTATTGCTGAGAGAAGCCTCCTCTTGAGGGGCTTGTGGAAAGGTGGCCTACGTCTTGAGTCTAAGCCAGGGAATCAGCTCTCATCTCGAGGCAATTTGGGGTACACGGAGCAGTCCTCGAGTTGCTCTGCTGAACTTGGTACTCCTCTAGACTTGGCCCGTTGTTCTCGGGGAACCTCTGGAGTTGCCTAAAGGGAGTCAAGCCTCAGGTCGTGTTTGATGGGGAACGGGGGATGGCTCTGGAGTCAATGCAGGGGAAGCGGGCCTCATCTCGAGTTGATTTGGGGCCCATGGAGCTCCTTCGCGATGCTGGTGTGACCTCAGGGTCCCTCTCTACTTGTGACAGTGTTTTTGCGGACTGTCTCGACATCCATCAAGCAAGTCGAGGCTCCTGACATGTTTCAGGGGGCTCACGGAATTGCTCTGCATGCAGTGCAGGGGAATCGGGCCTCATCTCGCTTGGAGGGGGAAGTCTCATGGTTTTTCTCGAGTTGCGGCGGGGACCTGGGGTACATTCTCGACTTACGGCGGGGATGGCCCTTCAACCCTCGTGTTGGTTCAACGAAGTCAGGACTCCTGTCGAGTTACGAGGGACACCTCAGGAGTCTCTTCGAGGCTTGGCAGGGCAAAAGGAACGCTTCTCGAGGTGAGTCGGGAGACCCAGGGTCCCTTTCCAGTAGCCACAGGGATACTGGGATTCCTGTCAATGTTCAAGAGGAGTCAGGCTCCGTCAAATTTTGAAGCAGTGAGCTCTGCGTGCCTCTCGAGGTGTCAGAGGCATGTGAGGCATTCCGTCGAAAGGAGTCGGGGACCTAGGGCTTTCTCTAGGGACTCCACAGGTGGTGCAGACATCCCTTCAGCTTGTGAGATGAAAGACTAGACTGTATTCAAGCCACTGCAAGGAAACCCGGCCTCCTTTCGAGTCAGGGCTTCTCGGTGTATCGACATCCATCAAGCAAGTCGAGGCTCCTGACATGTTTCAGGGGGCTCACGGAATTGCTCTGCATGCAGTGCAGGGGAATCGGGCCTCATCTCGGTCCCTTTCCAGTAGCCACAGGGATACTGGGATTCCTGTCAATGTTCAAGAGGAGTCAGGCTCCGTCAAATTTTGAAGCAGTGAGCTCTGCGTGCCTCTCGAGGTGTCAGAGGCATGTGAGGCATTCCGTCGAAAGGAGTCGGGGACCTAGGGCTTTCTCTAGGGACTCCACAGGTGGTGCAGACATCCCTTCAGCTTGTGAGATGAAAGACTAGACTGTATTCAAGCCACTGCAAGGAAAGCCGGCCTCCTTTCGAGTCAGGGCTTCTCGGTGTATATGCCCATTGAGGCAATCTGGAGTTGCCTAAAGGGAGTCAAGCCTCAGGTCGTGTTTGATGGGGAACGGGGGATGGCTCTGGAGTCAATGCAGGGGAAGCGGGCCTCATCTCGAGTTGATTTGGGGCCCATGGAGCTCCTTCGCGATGCTGGTGTGACCTCAGGGTCCCTCTCTACTTGTGACAGTGTTTTTGCGGACTGTCTCGACATCCATCAAGCAAGTCGAGGCTCCTGACATGTTTCAGGGGGCTCACGGAATTGCTCTGCATGCAGTGCAGGGGAATCGGGCCTCATCTCGCTTGGAGGGGGGGGTCTCTGGCGGGGATGGCCCTTCAACCCTCGTGTTGGTTCAACGAAGTCAGGACTCCTGTCGAGTTACGAGGGACACCTCAGGAGTCTCTTCGAGGCTTGGCAGGGCAAAAGGAACGCGCTTCTCGAGGTGAGTCGGGAGACCCAGGGTCCCTTTCCAGTAGCCACAGGGATACTGGGATTCCTGTCAATGTTCAAGAGGAGTCAGGCTCCGTCAAATTTTGAAGCAGTGAGCTCTGCGTGCCTCTCGAGGTGTCAGAGGCATGTGAGGCATTCCGTCGAAAGGAGTCGGGGACCTAGGGCTTTCTCTAGGGACTCCACAGGTGGTGCAGACATCCCTTCAGCTTGTGAGATGAAAGACTAGACTGTATTCAAGCCACTGCAAGGAAAGCCGGCCTCCTTTCGAGTCAGGGCTTCTCGGTGTATATGCCCATTGAGGCAGCAATCTCAGGGTCCCTCCCCTCCTCATACCTATTGCTGAGAGAAGCCTCCTCTTGAGGGGCTTGTGGAAAGGTGGCCTACGTCTTGAGTCTAAGCCAGGGAATCAGCTCTCATCTCGAGGCAATTTGGGGTACACGGAGCAGTCCTCGAGTTGCTCTGCTGAACTTGGTACTCCTCTAGACTTGGCCCGTTGTTCTCGGGGAACCTCTGGAGTTGCCTAAAGGGAGTCAAGCCTCAGGTCGTGTTTGATGGGGAACGGGGGATGGCTCTGGAGTCAATGCAGGGGAAGCGGGCCTCATCTCGAGTTGATTTGGGGCCCATGGAGCTCCTTCGCGATGCTGGTGTGGGGACCTCAGGGTCCCTCTCTACTTGTGACAGTGTTTTTGCGGACTGTCTCGACATCCATCAAGCAAGTCGAGGCTCTGACATGTTTCAGTGGGTGTTTTTGCGGACTGTCTCGACACATCATCAAGCAAGTCGAGGCTCTGCATGTTTCAGGGGGCTCACGGAATTGCTCTGCATGCAGTGCAGGGGGAATCGGGCCTCATCTCGCTTGGAGGGGGGGGAATCGGGCCTCTCGCTTGGAGGGGGAAGTCTCATGGTTTTTCTCGAGTTTGCGGCGGGGACCTGGGGTACATTCTCGACTTACGGCGGGGATGGCCCTTCAACCCTCGTGTTGGTTCAACGAAGTCAGGACTCCTGTCGAGTTACGAGGGACACCTCAGGAGTCTCTTCGAGGCTTGGCAGGGCAAAAGGAACGCGCTTCTCGAGGTGAGTCGGGAGACCCAGGGTCCCTTTCCAGTAGCCACAGGGATACTGGGATTCCTGTCAATGTTCAAGAGGAGTCAGGCTCCGTCAAATTTTGAAGCAGTGAGCTCTGCGTGCCTCTCGAGGTGTCAGAGGCATGTGAGGCATTCCGTCGAAAGGAGTCGGGGACCTAGGGCTTTCTCTAGGGACTCCACAGGTGGTGCAGACATCCCTTCAGCTTGTGAGATGAAAGACTAGACTGTATTCAAGCCACTGCAAGGAAAGCCGGCCTCCTTTCGAGTCAGGGCTTCTCGGTGTATATGCCCATTGAGGCAGCATATGCCCAGGGGCAGCAATCATCAGGGTCCCTCCCTCATACCTATTGCTGAGAGAGAGAAGCCTCCTCTTGAGGGGCTTGTGGAAAGGTGGCCTACGTCTTGAGTCTAAGCCAGGGAATCAGCTCTCATCTCGAGGCAATTTGGGGTACACGGAGCAGTCCTCGAGTTGCTCTGCTGAACTTGGTACTCCTCTAGACTTGGCCCGTTGTTCTCGGGGAACCTCTGGAGTTGCCTAAAGGGAGTCAAGCCTCAGGTCGTGTTTGATGGGGAACGGGGGAGGCTCAATGGGGGAAGCGGGGGGGGGATCTCGAGTTGATTTGGGGCCCATGGAGCTCCTTCGCGATGCTGGTGTGACCTCAGGGTCCCTCTCTACTTGTGACAGTGTTTTTGCGGACTGTCTCGACTCCATCAAGCAAGTCGAGGCTCCTGACATGTTTCAGGGGGCTCACGGAATTGCTCTGCATGCAGTGCAGGGGAATCGGGCTCATCTCGCTTGGAGGGGGAAGTCTCATGGTTTTTCTCGAGGAATGGGCCTCATCTCGCTTGGGGGGGGTCTCATGGTTTTTCTCGAGTTGGGGGGGGCGGGGGGGGGTCTCGACTTTACGGCGGGGATGGCCCTTCAACCCTCGTGTTGGTTTCAACGAAGTCAGGACTCCTGTCGAGTTACGAGGGACACCTCAGGAGTCTCTTCGAGGCTTGGCAGGGCAAAAGGGACGCTTCTCGAGGTGAGTCGGGAGACCCAGGGTCCCTTTCCAGTAGCCACAGGGATACTGGGATTCCTGTCAATGTTCAAGAGGAGTCAGGCTCCGTCAAATTTTGAAGCAGTGAGCTCTGCGTGCCTCTCGAGGTGTCAGAGGCATGTGAGGCATTCCGTCGAAAGGAGTCGGGGACCTAGGGCTTTCTCTAGGGACTCCACAGGTGGTGCAGACATCCCTTCAGCTTGTGAGATGAAAGACTAGACTGTATTCAAGCCACTGCAAGGAAAGCCAAGCCTCCTTTCGAGTCAGGGCTTCTCGGGGTATATGCCCATTGAGGCAGCAATCTCAGGGTCCCTCCCTCGATAGGGCTTCCTATTATGCTGAGAGAGCAGGGTCCCTCCTCTTACCTATTGCTGAGAGAGCCTCCTCTTGAGGGGCTTGTGGAAAGGTGGCCTACGTCTTGAGTCTAAGCCAGGGAATCAGCTCTCATCTCGAGGCAATTTGGGGTACACGGAGCAGTCCTCGAGTTGCTCTGCTGAACTTGGTACTCCTCTAGACTTGGCCCGTTGTTCTCGGGGAACCTCTGGAGTTGCCTAAAGGGAGTCAAGCCTCAGGTCGTGTTTGATGGGGAACGGGGGATGGCTCTGGAGTCAATGCAGGGGAAGCGGGCCTCATCTCGAGTTGATTTGGGGCCCATGGAGCTCCTTCGCGATGCTGGTGTGACCTCAGGGTCCCTCTCTACTTGTGACAGTGTTTTTGCGGACTGTCTCGACATCCATCAAGCAAGTCGAGGCTCCTGACATGTTTCAGGGGGCTCACGGAATTGCTCTGCATGCAGTGCAGGGGAATCGGGCCTCATCTCGCTTGGAGGGGGAAGTCTCATGGTTTTTCTCGAGTTGCGGCGGGGACCTGGGGTACATTCTCGAAGTTCATGGTTTTTCTCGAGTTGCGGCGGGGACCTGGGGTACATTCTCGACTTACGGCGGGGATGGCCCTTCAACCCTCGTGTTGGTTCAACGAAGTCAGGACTCCTGTCGAGTTACGAGGGACACCTCAGGAGTCTCTTCGAGGCTTGGCAGGGCAAAAGGAACGCTTCTCGAGGTGAGTCGGGAGACCCAGGGTCCCTTTCCAGTAGCCACAGGGATACTGGGATTCCTGTCAATGTTCAAGAGGAGTCAGGCTCCGTCAAATTTTGAAGCAGTGAGCTCTGCGTGCCTCTCGAGGTGTCAGAGGCATGTGAGGCATTCCGTCGAAAGGAGTCGGGGACCTAGGGCTTTCTCTAGGGACTCCACAGGTGGTGCAGACATCCCTTCAGCTTGTGAGATGAAAGACTAGACTGTATTCAAGCCACTGCAAGGAAAGCCGGCCTCCTTTCGAGTCAGGGCTTCTCGGTGTATATGCCCATTGAGGCAGCAATCTCAGGGTCCCTCCCTCATACCTATTGCTGAGAGAAGCCCCTCTTGAGGGGCTTGTGGAAAGGTGGGGGCTTGTGGAAAGGTGGCCTACGTCTTGAGTCTAAGCCAGGGAATCAGCTCTCATCTCGAGGCAATTTGGGGTACACGGAGCAGTCCTCGAGTTGCTCTGCTGAACTTGGTACTCCTCTAGACTTGGCCCGTTGTTCTCGGGGAACCTCTGGAGTTGCCTAAAGGGAGTCAAGCCTCAGGTCGTGTTTGATGGGGAACGGGGGATGGCTCTGGAGTCAATGCAGGGGAAGCGGGGGGCCTCATCTCGAGTTGATTTGGGGCCCATGGAGCTCCTTCGCGATGCTGGTGTGACCTCAGGGTCCCTCTCTACTTGTGACAGTGTTTTTGCTGTCTCGACATCCATCAAGAAGTCTGAGGTCTGACATGTTTCAGGGGGCTCACGGAATTGTCTGCATGCAGTGCAGGGGAATCGGGCTCATCTCGCTCTGGAGGGGGAAGGGGGTTTTTCTCGGGGGGAGTTGCTCGGCTTGGGGGTCTCACCTGGGGGGGGGGACATTCTCGGCTTTCGGCGGGGGGGGTGGCCCTTCAACCTCGTGTTGGGGACGGGGTACATTCAGGACTTACCTGTCGAGTTTCACGAGTGGACACCTCAGAAGTCAGGACTCTGTCGAGGAGGGACACCTCAGGGCAAAAGGGTCTCTTCGAGGCTTGGCAGGGCAAAAGGAACGCTTCCGAGGTGAGTCGGGAGACCCAGGGTCCCTTTCCAGTAGCCACAGGGATACTGGGATTCCTGTCAATGTTCAAGAGGAGTCAGGCTCCGTTTTGAAGCAGTGAGCTCTGCGTGCTGCTCTCGAGGTGTCAGAGGCATGTGAGGCATTCCGTCGAAAGGAGTCGGGGACCTAGGGCTTTCTCTAGGGGGCTTTCTCCACAGGTGGTGCAGGGACATCCCCTTCAGATGAAAGACTGAGAGATGAAGACTGCAAGAAAGCCACTGCAATTCAGAGTCAGGGCTTCTCGGTGTAGTGCCCATTCGGTGGCAGCATCTCAGGGTCAGCAATCTCCCTCATACCTATTGCTGAGAGAAGCTCCTCTTCTTGGGCTTGTGGAAAGGTGGCTACGTCTTGAGTCTAAGCCAGGGAATCAGCTCTCATCTCGAGGCAATTCTGGGGTAAGCCAGGGAGCAGGGACTCGAGTTTGGGGTGCTGGAACTTGGAGTTGCAGTCTCGAGTTGCTGACTTTGGTACTCCTCTAGACTTGGCCCGTTGTTCTCGGGGAACCTCTGGAGTTGCCTAAAGGGAGTCAAGCCTCAGGTCGTGTTTGATGGGGAACGGGGGATGGCTCTGGAGTCAATGCAGGGGAAGCGGGCCTCATCTCGAGTTGATTTGGGGCCCATGGAGCTCCTTCGCGATGCTGGTGTGACCTCAGGGTCCCTCTCTACTTGTGACAGTGTTTTTGCGGACTGTCTCGACATCCATCAAGCAAGTCGAGGCTCCTGACATGTTTCAGGGGGCTCACGGAATTGCTCTGCATGCAGTGCAGGGGAATCGGGCCTCATCTCGCTTGGAGGGGGAAGTCTCATGGTTTTTCTCGAGTTGCGGCGGGGACCTGGGGGGACATTCTCGGGGACTTCGGGGGGGATGGGGACCCTTCAACCCTCGTGTTTGTTCAACGAAGTCAGGACTCCTGTCGAGTTACGAGGGACACCTCAGTCTCTCTTCAGGAGGGCTTCAGGAGGGGAGTCTCGAGGTGAGGCAGGGAAAAGGAACGCTTCTCGAGGTGAGTCGGGAGACCCAGGGTCCCTTTCCAGTAGCCACAGGGATACTGGGATTCCTGTCAATGTTCAAGAGGAGTCAGGCTCCGTCAAATTTTGAAGCAGTGAGCTCTGCGTGCCTCTCGAGGTGTCAGAGGCATGTGAGGCATTCCGTCGAAAGGAGTCGGGGACCTAGGGCTTTCTCTAGGGACTCCACAGGTGGTGCAGACATCCCTTCAGCTTGAGATGAAAGAAAGACTGACAAGACTGCAAGGAAACCGGCCTCCTTTCGAGTCAGGGCCGGCTCTCATATGCCCATTGAGGCAGGTTCTCAGGGTCCCTCCCTCATACCTATTGCTGAGAGAGGCCTCCTCTCTGAGGGGCTTGTGGAAAGGTGGCTACGTCTTGAGTCTAAGCCAGGGAATCAGCTCTCATCTCGAGGCTTTTGGGGTCACGGAGTCTAGGCTCTCGAGTCTGAGTGCTGAACTTGGGAACTCAGCTCTCGACTTTGGGGTACACGTTCGAGTTCTCTGCTGAGTTGCTTGGTAACTCTGGAGTTTGGCTGGCCCGTTGTTCTCGGGGAACCTCTGGAGTTGCCTAAAGGGAGTCAAGGTCCTCAGGTGTGGGGAAGTCAAGCCTCAGGTCGTGGGGGGGGGGGGGATGGCTCTGGAGTCAATGCAGGGGAAGCGGGCCTCATCTCGAGTTGATTTGGGGCCCATGGAGCTCCTTCGCGATGCTGGTGTGACCTCAGGGTCCCTCTCTACTTGTGACAGTGTTTTTGCGGACTGTCTCGACATCCATCAAGCAAGCAAGTCGAGGCTCCTGACATGTTTCAGGGGGCTCACGGAATTGCTCTGCATGCAGTGCAGGGGAATCGGGCCTCATCTCGCTTGGAGGGGGAAGTCTCATGGTTTTTCTCGAGTTGCGGCGGGGACCTGGGGTACATTCTCGACTTACGGCGGGGGATGGCCCTTCAACCCTCGTGTTTGTTCAACGAAGTCAGGACTCCTGTCGAGTTACGAGGGACACCTCAGGAGTCTCTTCGAGGCTTGGCAGGGCAAAAGGGACGCTTCTCGAGGTGAGTCGGGAGACCCAGGGTCCCTTTCCAGTAGCCACAGGGATACTGGGAGGGGAACTGTCAATGTTCAAGAGGAGTCAGGCTCCGGGATCAAAATGTTCAAGAAGGGAGGCTCCGTCAAATTTTGGAGTCAGGCTCCGTCAAATTTTGAAGCAGTGAGCTCTGCGTGCCTCTCGAGGTGTCAGAGGCATGTGAGGCATTCCGTCGAAAGGAGTCGGGGACCTAGGGCTTTCTCTAGGGACTCCACAGGTGGTGCAGACATCCCTTCAGCTTGTGAGATGAAAGACTAGACTGTATTCAAGCCACTGCAAGGAAAGCCGGCCTCCTTTCGAGTCAGGGCTTCTCGGTGTATATGCCCATTGAGGCAGCAATCTCAGGGTCCCTCCCTCATACCTATTGCTGAGAGAAGCCTCCTCTTGAGGGGCTTGTGGAAAGGTGGCCTACGTCTTGAGTCTAAGCCAGGGAATCAGCTCTCATCTCGAGGCAATTTGGGGTACACGGAGCAGTCCTCGAGTTGCTCTGCTGAACTTGGTACTCTCTAGACTTGGCCCGTTGTTCTCGGGGAACTCTGGAGTTGCCTAAAGGGAGTCAAGCCTCAGGTCGTGTTTGATGGGGAACGGGGGATGGCTCTGGAGTCAATGCAGGGGGGAGCGGGGGGGGAGGGGGGGGCCTCTCGAGTTGATTGGGGGGCCATCTCGAGTTGATTTGGGGCCATGGAGCTCCTTCGCGATGCTGGTGTGTGTGACCTCAGGGTCCCTCTCTACTTGTGACAGTGTTTTTGCGGACTGTCTCGACATCCATCAAGCAAGTCGAGGCTCCTGACATGTTTCAGGGGGCTCACGGAATTGCTCTGCATGCAGTGCAGGGGAATCGGGCCTCATCTCGCTTGGAGGGGGAAGTCTCATGGTTTTTCTCGAGTTGCGGCGGGGGGACCTGGGGTACATTCTCGACTTACGGCGGGGATGGCCCTTCAACCCTCGTGTTGGTTCAACGAAGTCAGGACTCCTGTCGAGTTACGAGGGACACCTCAGGAGTCTCTTCGAGGCTTGGCAGGGCAAAAGGAACGCTTCTCGAGGTGAGTCGGGAGACCCAGGGTCCCTTTCCAGTAGCCACAGGGATACTGGGATTCCTGTCAATGTTCAGAGGAGTCAGGCTCCGTCAAATTTTGAAGCAGTGAGCTCTGCGTGCTCTCGAGGTGTCAGAGGCATGTGAGGCATTCCGTGTCAGAGGCATGTGAGGCATTCCGTCGAAAGGAGGGGGACCTAGGGCTTTCTCTAGGGACTCCACAGGTGGTGCAGACATCCCTTCAGCTTGTGAGATGAAAGACTAGACTGTATTCAAGCCACTGCAAGGAAAGCCGGCCTCCTTTCGAGTCAGGGCTTCTCGGTGTATATGCCCATTGAGGCAGCAATCTCAGGGTCCCTCCCTCATACCTATTGCTGAGAGAAGCCTCCTCTTGAGGGGCTTGTGGAAAGGTGGCCTACGTCTTGAGTCTAAGCCAGGGAATCAGCTCTCATCTCGAGGCAATTTGGGGTACACGGAGCAGTCCTCGAGTTGCTCTGCTGAACTTGGTACTCCTCTAGACTTGGCCCGTTGTTCTCGGGGAACCTCTGGAGTTGCCTAAAGGGAGTCAAGCCTCAGGTCGTGTTTGATGGGGAACGGGGGATGGCTCTGGAGTCAATGCAGGGGAAGGGGGGATGGCCTCATCTCGAGTCATGATTTGGGGGGCCATGGAGCTCCTTCGCGATGCTGGTGTGACCTCAGGGTCCCTCTCTACTTGTGACAGTGTGACAGTTTTGCGGACTGTCTCGACATCCATCAAGCAAGTCGAGGCTCCTGACATGTTTCAGGGGGCTCACGGAATTGCTCTGCATGCAGTGCAGGGGAATCGGGCCTCATCTCGCTTGGAGGGGGAAGTCTCATGGTTTTTCTCGAGTTGCGGCGGGGACCTGGGGTACATTCTCGACTTACGGCGGGGATGGCCCTTCAACCCTCGTGTTGGTTCAACGAAGTCAGGACTCCTGTCGAGTTACGAGGGACACCTCAGGAGTCTCTTCGAGGCTTGGCAGGGCAAAAGGAACGCTTCTCGAGGTGAGTCGGGAGACCCAGGGTCCCTTTCCAGTAGCCACAGGGATACTGGGATTCCTGTCAATGTTCAAGAGGAGTCAGGCTCCGTCAAATTTTGAAGCAGTGAGCTCTGCGTGCCTCTCGAGGTGTCAGAGGCATGTGAGGCATTCCGTCGAAAGGAGTCGGGGGGACCTAGGGCTTTCTCTAGGGGACTCCACAGGTGGGACTGGGCAGACATCCCTTCACATCTTTCAGCTTGTGAGATGAAAGACTAGACTGTATTCAAGCCACTGCAAGGAAAGCCGGCCTCCTTTCGAGTCAGGGCTTCTCGGTGTATATGCCCATTGAGGCAGCAATCTCAGGGTCCCTCCCTCATACCTATTGCTGAGAGAAGCCTCCTCTTGAGGGGCTTGTGGAAAGGTGGCCTACGTCTTGAGTCTAAGCCAGGGAATCAGCTCTCATCTCGAGGCAATTTGGGGTACACGGAGCAGTCCTCGAGTTGCTCTGCTGAACTTGGTACTCCTCTAGACTTGGCCCGTTGTTCTCGGGGAACCTCTGGAGTTGCCTAAAGGGAGTCAAGCCTCAGGTCGTGTTTGATGGGGAACGGGGGATGGCTCTGGAGTCAATGCAGGGGAAGCGGGCCTCATCTCGAGTTGATTTGGGGCCCATGGAGCTCCTTCGCGATGCTGGTGGAGACCTCAGGGTCCCTCTCTACTTGTGGTGTGACAGTGTTTTTGCTTGGACTGTGTTTTGCGACATCCATCACTCGCAAGTCAGGCAAGCAAGTCGAGGCTCCTGACATGTTTCAGGGGCTCACGGAATTGCTCTGCATGCAGTGCAGGGGAATCGGGCCTCATCTCGCTTGGAGGGGGAAGTCTCATGGTTTTTCTCGAGTTGCGGCGGGGACCTGGGGTACATTCTCGACTTACGGCGGGGATGGCCCTTCAACCCTCGTGTTGGTTCAACGAAGTCAGGACTCCTGTCGAGTTACGAGGGACACCTCAGGAGTCTCTTCGAGGCTTGGCAGGGCAAAAGGAACGCTTCTCGAGGTGAGTCGGGAGACCCAGGGTCCCTTTCCAGTAGCCACAGGGATACTGGGATTCCTGTGTTCAAGAGGAGTCAGGCTCCGTCAAATTTTGAAGCAGTGAGCTCTGCGTGCCTCTCGAGGTGTCAGAGGCATGTGAGGCATTCCGTCGAAAGGAGTCGGGGACCTAGGGCTTTCTCTAGGGACTCCACAGGTGGTGCAGACATCCCTTCAGCTTGTGAGATGAAAGACTAGACTGTATTCAAGCCACTGCAAGGAAGCCACTGCAAGGAAAGCCGGCCTCCTTTCGAGTCAGGGCTTCTCGGTGTATATGCCCATTGAGGCAGCAATCTCAGGGTCCCTCCCTCATACCTATTGCTGAGAGAAGCCTCCTCTTGAGGGGCTTGTGGAAAGGTGGCCTACGTCTTGAGTCTAAGCCAGGGAATCAGCTCTCATCTCGAGGCAATTTGGGGTACACGGAGCAGTCCTCGAGTTGCTCTGCTGAACTTGGTACTCCTCTAGACTTGGCCCGTTGTTCTCGGGGAACCTCTGGAGTTGCCTAAAGGGAGTCAAGCCTCAGGTCGTGTTTGATGGGGAACGGGGGATGGCTCTGGAGTCAATGCAGGGGAAGCGGGCCTCATCTCGAGTTGATTTGGGGCCCATGGAGCTCCTTCGCGATGCTGGTGTGACCTCAGGGTCCCTCTCTACTTGTGACAGTGTTTTTTGCGGACTGTCTCGACATCCATCAAGCAAGTCGAGGCTCCTGACATGTTTCAGGGGGCTCACGGAATTGCTCTGCATGCAGTGCAGGGAATCGGGCCTCATCTCGCTTGGAGGGGGAAGTCTCATGGTTTTTCTCGAGTTGCGGCGGGGACCTGGGGTACATTCTCGACTTACGGCGGGGATGGCCCTTCAACCCTCGTGTTGGTTCAACGAAGTCAGGACTCCTGTCGAGTTACGAGGGACACCTCAGGAGTCTCTTCGAGGCTTGGCAGGGCAAAAGGAACGCTTCTCGAGGGCAGTCGGGAGACCCAGGGTCCCTTTCCAGTAGCCACAGGGAGACCCAGGGATTCCTGTCAATGTTCAAGAGGAGTCAGGCTCCGTCAAATTTTGAAGCAGTGAGCTCTGCGTGCCTCTCGAGGTGTCAGAGGCATGTGAGGCAGTTCCGTCGAAAGGAGTGGGGGAGGCATGGGCTTTCTCTAGGGACTCCACAGGTGGTGGGCAGGGGGCATCCCTTCAGCTTGTGAGATGAAAGACTAGACTGTATTCAAGCCACTTGCAAGTGAAAAGACTAGACTGTATCCTTTCAAGCCACTGCAAGGAAAGGGCCGGCCTCCTTTCGAGTCAGGGCTCTCGGTGTATATGCCCATTGAGGCAGCAATCTCAGGGTCCCTCCCTCATACCTATTGCTGAGAGAAGCCTCCTCTTGAGGGGCTTGTGGAAAGGTGGCCTACGTCTTGAGTCTAAGCCAGGGAATCAGCTCTCATCTCGAGGCAATTTGGGGTACACGGAGCAGTCCTCGAGTTGCTCTGCTGAACTTGGTACTCCTCTAGACTTGGCCCGTTGTTCTCGGGGAACCTCTGGAGTTGCCTAAAGGGAGTCAAGCCTCAGGTCGTGTTTGATGGGGAACGGGGGATGGCTCTGGAGTCAATGCAGGGGAAGCGGGCCTCATCTCGAGTTGATTTGGGGCCCATGGAGCTCCTTCGCGATGCTGGTGTGACCTCAGGGTCCCTCTCTACTTGTGACAGTGTTTTTGCGGACTGTCTCGACATCCATCAAGCAAGTCGAGGTCTGACATGTTTCAGGGGGCTCACGGAATTGCTCTGCATGCAGTGCAGGGGAATCGGGCCTCATCTCGCTTGGAGGGGGGGGTCTCATGGTTTTTCTCGAGTTGCGGCGGGGACCTGGGGTACATTCTCGACTTACGGCGGGGATGGCCCTTCAACCCTCGTGTTGGTTCAACGAAGTCAGGACTCCTGTCGAGTTACGAGGGACACCTCAGGAGTCTCTTCGAGGCTTGGCAGGGCAAAAGGAACGCTTCTCGAGGTGAGTCGGGAGACCCAGGGTCCCTTTCCAGTAGCCACAGGGATACTGGGATTCCTGTCAATGTTCAAGAGGAGTCAGGCTCCGTCAAATTTTGAAGCAGTGAGCTCTGCGTGCCTCTCGAGGTGTCAGAGGCATGTGAGGCATTCCGTCGAAAGGAGTCGGGGACCTAGGGCTTTCTCTAGGGACTCCACAGGTGGTGCAGGGGACATCCCTTCAGCTTGTGAGATGAAAGACTAGACTGTATTCAAGCCACTGCAAGGAAAGCCGGCCTCCTTTCGAGTCAGGGCTTCTCGGTGTCCTATTCGAGTCAGGGCTTCTCGGTATATGCCCATTGCAGCATCTCAGCAATCTCAGGGTCCCTCCCTCATACCTATTGCTGAGAGAAGCCTCCTCTTGAGGGGCTTGTGGAAAGGTGGCCTACGTCTTGAGTCTAAGCCAGGGAATCAGCTCTCATCTCGAGGCAATTTGGGGTACACGGAGCAGTCCTCGAGTTGCTCTGCTGAACTTGGTACTCTCTAGACTTGGCCCGTTGTTCTCGGGGAACCTCTGGAGTTGCCTAAAGGGAGTCAAGCCTCAGGTCGTGTTTGATGGGGAACGGGGGATGGCTCTGGAGTCAATGCAGGGGAAGCGGGCCTCATCTCGAGTTGATTTGGGGCCCATGGAGCTCCTTCGCGATGCTGGTGTGACCTCAGGGTCCCTCTCTACTTGTGACAGTGTTTTTGCGGACTGTCTCGACATCCATCAAGCAAGTCGAGGCTCCTGACATGTTTCAGGGGGCTCATCCATCAAGCAAGCTCTGCATGTTTCAGGGGGCACGGCTCATGGGAATCTCTGCATGCAGTGCAGGGGAATCGGGCCTCATCTCGGGGGAGGGGGATGGTTTTTCTCGTCTCATTTTCTTTGCGGTTGCGGCGGGGACCTGGGGTACATTCTCGACTTACGGCGGGGGGATGGGGCCCTTCAACCCAACAACGTGTTCAACGAAGTCAGGACAGGACTCGAGTCGAGTTACGAGGGACACCTCAGGAGTCTCTTCGAGGCTTGGCAGGGCAAAAGGAACGCTTCTCGAGGTGAGTCGGGAGACCCAGGGTCCCTTTCCAGTAGCCACAGGGATACTGGGATTCCTGTCAATGTTCAAGAGGAGTCAGGCTCCGTCAAATTTTGAAGCAGTGAGCTCTGCGTGCCTCTCGAGGTGTCAGAGGCATGTGAGGCATTCCGTCGAAAGGAGTCGGGGACCTAGGGCTTTCTCTAGGGACTCCACAGGTGGTGCAGACATCCCTTCAGCTTGTGAGATGAAAGACTAGACTGTATTCAAGCCACTGCAAGGAAAGCCGGCCTCCTTTCGAGTCAGGGCTTCTCGGTGTATATGCCCATTTAGGCAGCAATCTCAGGGTCCCTCCCTCATACCTATTGCTGAGAGAAGCCTCCTCTTGAGGGGCTTGTGGAAAGGTGGCCTACGTCTTGAGTCTAAGCCAGGGAATCAGCTCTCATCTCGAGGCAATTTGGGGTACACGGAGCAGTCCTCGAGTTGCTCTGCTGAACTGGTGGTCTCTCTAGACTTGGCCCGTTGTTCTCGGGGAACCTCTGGAGTTGCCTAAAGGGAGTCAAGCCTCAGGTCGTGTTTGATGGGGAACGGGGGATGGCTCTGGAGTCAATGCAGGGGAAGCGGGGCCTCATCTCGAGTTGATTTGGGGCCCATGGAGCTCCTTCGCGATGCTGGTGTGACCTCAGGGTCCCTCTCTACTTGTGACAGTGTTTTTGCGGACTGTCTCGACATCCATCAAGCAAGTCGTGGCTCCTGACATGTTTCAGGGGGCTCACGGATTGCTCTGCATGCAGTGCAGGGGAATCGGGCCTCATCTCGCTTGGAGGGGGAAGTCTCATGGGGGAATTTTCATCTCGCTTGGAGGGGGAAGTCTCATTTTTCTCGAGTTGCGGCGGGGACCTGGGGTACATTCTCTCCTGGGGTACATTCTCGACTTACGGCGGGGATGGCCCTTCAACCCTCGTGTTGGTTCAACGAAGTCAGGACTCCTGTCGAGTTACGAGGGACACCTCAGGAGTCTCTTCGAGGCTTGGCAGGGCAAAAGGAACGCTTCTCGAGGTGAGTCGGGAGACCCAGGGTCCCTTTCCAGTAGCCACAGGGATACTGGGATTCCTGTCAATGTTCAAGAGGAGTCAGGCTCCGTCAAATTTTGAAGCAGTGAGCTCTGCGTGCCTCTCGAGGTGTCAGAGGCATGTGAGGCATTCCGTCGAAAGGAGTCGGGGGACCTAGGGCTTTCTCTAGGGACTCCACAGGTGGTGCAGACATCCCTTCAGCTTGTGAGATGAAAGACTAGACTGTATTCAAGCCACTGCAAGGAAAGCCGGCCTCCTTTCGAGTCAGGGCTTCTCGGTGTATATGCCCATTGAGGCAGCAATCTCAGGGTCCCTCCCTCATACCTATTGCTGAGAGAGCCTCCTCTCTATTGAGAGGGGCTTGTGGAAAGGGCTTGGGAAAGGTACGTCTTGAGTCTAAGCCAGGGAATCAGCTCTCATCTCGAGGCAATTTGGGGTACACGGAGCAGTCCTCGAGTTGCTCTGCTGAACTTGGTACTCCTCTAGACTTGGCCCGTTGTTCTCGGGGAACCTCTGGAGTTGCCTAAAGGGAGTCAAGCCTCAGGTCGTGTTTGATGGGGAACGGGGGATGGCTCTGGAGTCAATGCAGGGGAAGCGGGCCTCATCTCGAGTTGATTTGGGGCCCATGGAGCTCCTTCGCGATGCTGGTGTGACCTCAGGGTCCCTCTCTACTTGTGACAGTGTTTTTGCGGACTGTCTCGACATCCATCAAGCAAGTCGAGGCTCCTGACATGTTTCAGGGGGCTCACGGAATTGCTCTGCATGCAGTGCAGGGGAATCGGGGGCTCATCGCTTGGAGGGGGGAAGTCTCATGGTTTTTCTCTCAGTTGCTTGGCGGGGGACCTGGGGTTCTCGAGTTGCGGCGGGGACCTGGGGTACATTCTCGACTTACGGCGGGGGGGGCCCTTCAACCCGTGTTGGTTCAACGAAGTCAGGACTCCTGTCGAGTTACGAGGGACACCTCAGGAGTCTCTTCGAGGCTTGGCAGGGCAAAAGGAACGCTTCTCGAGGTGAGTCGGGAGACCCAGGGTCCCTTTCCAGTAGCCACAGGGATACTGGGATTCCTGTCAATGTTCAAGAGGAGTCAGGCTCCGTCAAATTTTGAAGCAGTGAGCTCTGCGTGCCTCTCGAGGTGTCAGAGGCATGTGAGGCATTCCGTCGAAAGGAGTCGGGGACCTAGGGCTTTCTCTAGGGACTCCACAGGTGGTGCAGACATCCCTTCAGCTTGTGAGATGAAAGACTAGACTGTATTCAAGCCACTGCAAGGAAAGCCGGCCTCCTTTCGAGTCAGGGCTTCTCGGTGTATATGCCCATTGAGGCAGCAATCTCAGGGTCCCTCCCATCCTATTGCTGAGAGAGAGCCTCCTCTTGAGGGGCTTGTGGAAAGGTGGCCTACGTCTTGAGTCTAAGTCTTGAGTCTAGTCTAAGCCAGGGAATCAGCTCTCATCTCGAGGCAATTTGGGGTACACGGAGCAGTCCTCGAGTTGCTCTGCTGAACTTGGTACTCCTCTAGACTTGGCCCGTTGTTCTCGGGGAACCTCTGGAGTTGCCTAAAGGGAGTCAAGCCTCAGGTCGTGTTTGATGGGGAACGGGGGATGGCTCTGGAGTCAATGCAGGGGAAGCGGGCCTCATCTCGAGTTGATTTGGGGCCCATGGAGCTCCTTCGCGATGCTGGTGTGACCTCAGGGTCCCTCTCTACTTGTGACAGTGTTTTTGCGGACTGTCTCGACATCCATCAAGCAAGTCGAGGCTCCTGACATGTTTCAGGGGGCTCACGGAATGTCTGCATGCAGTGCAGGGGAATCAGGCTCATCTCGCTTGGAGGGGGAAGGGGATGGGGGCTTCTCGAGTTGCAGGGGGGGCCTCAGTGGGGGGGGGGAAGTCTCATGGTTTTTTCGGCGGGGGGGGGGACCTGGGGTACATTTCTCGAACCCGGGGGTACATTCTGTTGGGGGATGGCCTTCAACCCTCGTGTTGGTTCAACGAAGTCAGGACTCCTGTCGAGTTACGAGGGACACCTCAGGAGTCTCTTCGAGGCTTGGCAGGGCAAAAGGAACGCTTCTCGAGGTGAGTCGGGAGACCCAGGGTCCCTTTCCAGTAGCCACAGGGATACTGGGATTCCTGTCAATGTTCAAGAGGAGTCAGGCTCCGTCAAATTTTGAAGCAGTGAGCTCTGCGTGCCTCTCGAGGTGTCAGAGGCATGTGAGGCATTCCGTCGAAAGGAGTCGGGGACCTAGGGCTTTCTCTAGGGACTCCACAGGTGGTGCAGACATCCCTTCAGCTTGTGAGATGAAAGACTAGACTGTATTCAAGCCACTGCAAGGAAAGAAAGCTCCTTTCGAGTCAGGGCTTCTCGGTGTATATGCCCATTGAGGCAGCAATCTCAGGGTCCCTCCCTCATACCTATTGAGAGAGCCTCCTCTGAGGGGCTTGTGGAAAGGTGGCCTAAAGTCTTTGTGGAAAGGTGGCCTACGTCTTGAAGCCAGGGAATCAGCTCTCATCTCTCGGCAATTTTTGGGGTACACG